>CM053028.1:476369496-476420457 GCA_028564925.1 Lithobates sylvaticus
AGAAGCACCCATAGGACTTCTACTGTGTTAGTGCCATCCCACAGAGTTCCTATATTTTCTTCCCAGAAGCACCCATAGGACTTGTACTGTGTTAGTGGCATCACACAGAGTTCCTATATTTTCTTCCCAGAAGCACCCATAGGACTTCTACTGTGTTAGTGGCATCACACAGAGTTCCTATATTTTCTTCCCAGAAGCACCATAGGACTTCTACTGTGTTAGTGGCATCACACAGAGTTCCTATATTTTCTTCCCAGAAGCACCCATAGGACTTCTACTGTGTTAGTGGCATCACACAGAGCTCCTATATTTTCTTCCCAGAAGCACCCATAGGACTTCTACTGTGTTAGTGGCATCACACAGAGCTCCCATATTTTCTTCCCAGAACAACCCATAGGACTTCTAGTGTGTTAGTGGCATCACACAGAGCTCCCATATTTTCTTCCCAGAAGCACCCATAGGACTTCTACTGTGTTAGTGGCATCACACAGAGTTCCTATATTTTCTTCCCAGAAGCACCCATAGGACTTGTACTGTGTTAGTGGCATCACACAGAGTTCCTATATTTTCTTCCCAGAAGCACTTATAGGACTTCTAGTGTGTTAGTGGCATCACACAGAGCTCCCATATTTTCTTCCCAGAAGCACCCATAGGACTTCTACTGTGTTAGTGGCATCACACAGAGCTCCCATATTTTCTTCCCAGAAGCACCCATAGGACTTCTACTGCGTTAGTGGCATCACACAGAGTTCCTATATTTTCTTCCCAGAAGCACCCATAGGACTTCTACTGCGTTAGTGGCATCACACAGAGTTCCTATATTTTCTTCCAGAAGCACCCATAGGACTTCTACTGCGTTAGTGGCATCACACAGAGTTCCTATATTTTCTTCCCAGAAGCACCCATAGGACTTCTACTGTGTTAGTGGCATCACACAGAGTTCCTATATTTTCTTCCCAGAAGCACCCATAGGACTTCTACTGTGTTAGTGGCATCACACAGAGTTCCTATATTTTCTTCCCAGAAGCACCCATAGGACTTCTACTGTGTTAGTGGCATCACACAGAGTTCCTATATTTTCTTCCAGAAGCACCCATAGGACTTCTACTGTGTTAGTGGCATCACACAGAGTTCCTATATTTTCTTCCCAGAAGCACCCATAGGACTTCTAGTGTGTTAGTGGCATCACACAGAGTTCCTATATTTTCTTCCCAGAAGCACCCATAGGACTTCTACTGTGTTAGTGGCATCACACAGAGTTCCTATATTTTCTTCCCAGAAGCACCCATAGGACTTCTACTGTGTTAGTGGCATCACACAGAGTTCCTATATTTTCTTCCCAGAAGCACCCATAGGACTTCTACTGTGTTAGTGGCATCACACAGAGTTCCTATATTTTCTTCCCAGAAGCACCCATAGGACTTCTAGTGTGTTAGTGGCATCACACAGAGCTCCCATATTTTCTTCCCAGAAGCACCCATAGGACTTCTAGTGTGTTAGTGGCATCACACAGAGCTCCCATATTTTCTTCCCAGAAGCACCCATAGGACTTCTAGTGTGTTAGTGGCATCACACAGAGCTCCCATATTTTCTTCCCAGAAGCACCCATAGGACTTCTAGTGTGTTAGTGGCATCACACAGAGCTCCCATATTTTCTTCCCAGAAGCACCCATAGGACTTCTACTGTGTTAGTGGCATCACACAGAGTTCCTATATTTTCTTCCCAGAAGCACCCATAGGACTTGTACTGTGTTAGTGGCATCACACAGAGTTCCTATATTTTCTTCCCAGCAGCACCCATAGGACTTCTACTGTGTTAGTGGCATCACACAGAGCTCCTATATTTTCTTCTCAGCAGCACCCACAGGACTTCTAGTGTGTTAGTGGCATCACACAGAGCTCCTATATTTTCTTCTCAGCAGCACCCACAGGACTACCGACTACAATGGCTGGAAGACCGCCAAGGGGAGGCTGAGCGTGCAGAGGCAAGAACACAGGGCAGGCAGGCTCTGTTTCTAGTGGACGTGGCCATGGACGTGGTCGTGCATCGTCATCAGCACGTGTCCATGGGACATGCGCGTCTTTGTTTTCGGCAGCTGGACATGTGGAGCCGCATCATGCTGAAGGCTTGGTAGAATGGATGACCAAGCCTCCTCATCCTCCTCATCCTCTCTCACCCAGGCTCAGGGTACTGGCAGAGCAGCTGCCAACGCGTACTCAATGGCATCATCAGCCACCCCTTCCCTAGACCCACCATGTCCTCCTGAGGAGTCCCCCGAACTCTTTGAGCACAGTGTTGGGTACATGCTCCAGGAGGATGCCCAACGATTCGAAGGCTCGGATGATGATACCCAGCTTGAGGAAGTCAGTAGTGTGCGCGCAGAGAGAGGGGATGCTGAAGGACAGCAATCTGGCAGTACTGTTCCACCAGCTGCAGCTTACTGCCAGGTTTGCTCTAGTGGTGAAGAGGGAGGGGATGATGAGGTCACTGACTCCACGTGGGTGCCTGAAGGGAGAGAGGATGAGGAGGAGGACGAGGAGGAGGAGGATGCGGCGTCACATGTCCAACGAGGCAGGATGCCCCTGGAGGCCAGCTAGAGGCCAGCACAGCAACTGTACAACACCGCAGAGCTCCGCCTGTGCAGGGCGCTGCCTCTGCACGTTATCAGAAAAGTTCTTTGGTGTGGGCCTTTTTTGAGACGAGTGCATCAGATCGCACCACTGCTATTTGCAATATTTGTCTCAAGCGTATCTCGCGTGGCCAAAACATCAGCCGCTTGGGCACCACAAGCATGAGCAGACATATGTCGACCTGCCATGCAGCTCGTTGGCAAGCACACATAAAAGACCCACACCAAATAACTAAGCGGACCTCTCCTTGCTCCTCATCAGCTGGGATCTCCATCCCCACTACATCTTCAGTCCTCTCTGAAAGCTGCTCTGAGAGGACTGAAGGTGTAGAATTAGGTGTGTCACAACCAAGTACTTGCAGTACACCGACGTCCGATTGTAGCAGGCAAATTTCCCTGCCCCAGCTGCTGGACCGTCGAAAGAAGTATACTCCCAGCCATCCACATGCCCAGCGGTTGAATGCTAGCTTGGCTAAATTGCTAGCACTTCAACTGCTGCCTTTTCAGTTGGTAGACTCGGCCCCCTTCCGTGAGTTTGTTCAATGTGCGGTTCCTCAGTGGCAGGTTCCCAAACGCCACTTTTTCTCACGGAAGGCGATTCCGTCTCTCTACCGGCATGTGGAAGGCAATGTCCATGCCTCGCTGGACAGGGCGGTCAGCGGTAAGGTGCATATTACCGCTGACTCATGGTCCAGCAGGCATGGACAGGGACGTTACCTTTCTTTCACGGCCCATTGGGTCACTCTATTGGCAGCTGGGAGGGATGCAGGACAAGGTGCAGTAGTGTTGGAGGTTGTTCCACCACCACGTCTCCAAAATGCTACTACTGGTTGTGACACACCTCTCTCCTCCACCCCCTCCTCTTCTTCTTCCTCCAGTGCTCTGTCCTCGGAACCAGCGGTGCTCCATAGGCGTACAAGGGGCTACGCAAGTACGCAGGCAAAAAGATGCCATGCCGTGCTTGCGCTGGTGTGTTTGGGGGACAGGAGCCACACTGGGCCAGAGGTTCTGGCAGCTCTGCAGGGGCAGGCCGAGAGGTGGTTGACGCCACGCCAGCTTAAGCCAGGAATGGTCGTTTCTGACAATGGCACCAACCTCCTCTCCGCCCTGCGACAGGGGCAGCTCACCCATGTGCCCTGTATGGCTCATGTCCTCAACCTGGTGGTGCAGCGGTTCTTGGGCAGGTTCCCAGGCTTACAGGATGTCCTGAGGCAGGCCAGGAAAGTCTGTGTGCATTTCCGCCGATCTTATAATGCCAGTGCTCGGCTGACTGAGCTGCAAAAGGAGCTGAACCTGCCCAAGAACCGCCTAATATGTGACATGCCCACCAGGTGGAACTCAACGTTGGCCATGCTGCAGCGACTGCACACGCAGCAGAGGGCCATCAATGAGTACCTTTGAGACTACGGCACCAGGACAGGGTCAGGGGAGCTTGGTTTTTTCCCCACGTCAGTGGAGCATGATCAGGGATGCATGCACTGTCCTCTCACCATTTGAGGAGGCCACGAGGATGGTGAGCAGTGACAGTGCATGCATCAGACATGGGAACTGTCAAAAAATTTGTTTCGTTTCGTTTCGTCCCGTTTCGTATATAAAAAAATTCGTAATTCGTAATTCGTGTACGAAATTCCGTTCGAATTCGTACGAAATACGAAATTCGGACGAATCGTAATTTTTTTTCCGAATCGTTAGTAAAGTTACGAATCGTTACGAATCGTTACGAATCGTTAACGCGGCTAATGAATTGTTGGTTCTCATAACACAGAGAACAATTCGAATCCAACTACAAATATCGAATTTCAATTTCAAGTTACGAATCGTTACGAATCGTTACGAATAGTTACGAATCGTTAGTAAATCCAACTACAAATATCGAATTTCAACTAATATGAAAGAAATTATAATAGCGGATATAACGAATGCTTCGAATGAATTCGAGATTCAGTATATCTAATATAGAGAACTGTTCCTGCACAAAGTGTCATTTTTGCAGGAAAAAAAGCTATTTAAAATCACTTGCGGCTATTGCCGGCAAATGAATTGTCGGCTCCATAACACAGAGAACAGTCATTCATTGATATAAAAAAAAAAAAAGCGTAGGGGTCCCCCCAAATTCAATAACCAGGCCCTTCAGGTCTGGTATGGATATTAAGGGGGACCCCAGCCAAAAAAAAAAAAAAAAATGGCGTGGGGTCCCCCCCAAATATCCATACCAGACCCTTCAGGTCTGGGATGGATTTTAAGGGGAACCCCGGCCAAAAAAAAAAAAAAAAAAATGGCGTGGGGTCCCCCTCAAAATCCATACCAGACCCTTTATCCGAGCACGCAACCTGGCAGGCCGCAGGAAAGAGGGGGGGACGAGAGCGGCCCCCCCTCCCGCCTGAACCGTACCAGGCCACATGCCCTCAACATTGGGAGGGTGCTTTGGGGGTCTGAGACCCCCAAAGCACCTTGTCCCCATGTTGATGAGGACAAGGGCCTCTTCCCCACAACCCTGGCCGGTGGTTGTGGGGGTCTGCGGGCGGGGGGCTTATCGGAATCTGGAAGCCCCCTTTAACAAGGGGACCCCCAGATCCCGCCCCCCCCCCCCCCCTGTGTGAAATGGTAAGGGGGTACAAAAGTACCCCTACCATTTCACCAAAAAAGTGACAAAAATGGTAAAAATGACAGGAGACGGTCTTTGACAATTCCTTTATTAAAATCTTCTTTCTTCTTTCTTCTGGTCTTCCTTTCTTCATCTTCTCCTTCCGTCATCTTCTTCCATCTTCTTCCATCTTCTTCTTCCTTCGATTCGCTTCTTCTTCCTCCGGTCTTCTCGTCCTTCTCGTCCGGCGTCGTCCTTCTCGTCCTTCTCGTCCGGCATCGGCGTCTCTTCTCGCAGGCCGCTCCTCGCAATGGGAGGCTCCCGCTCTGTGAGGCTCCGCTCCGCTGACAGGTCTTTTATAACGAAGGCACCTGGTAACCCCGCCCCCTCTGACGCACGGGGACGTCATGTGGAATTCCCTATGGCTTTCCCCATGACGTCAGAGGGGGGGCGGGGTCACCAGGTGCCTTCGTTATAAAAGACCTGTCAGCCGGAGCGAAGCCTCACAGAGCGGGAGCCTCCCATTGCGAGGAGCGGCCTGCGAGAAGAGACGCCGATGCCGGACGAGAAGGACGACGCCGGACGAGAAGGACGAGAAGACCGGAGGAAGAAGAAGCGAATCGAAGGAAGAAGAAGATGGAAGAAGATGACGGAAGGAGAAGATGAAGAAAGGAAGACCAGAAGAAAGAAGAAAGAAGATTTTAATAAAGGAATTGTCAAAGACCGTCTCCTGTCATTTTTACCATTTTTGTCACCTTTTTGGTGAAATGGTAGGGGTACTTTTGTACCCCCTTACCATTTCACACAGGGGGGGGCGGGATCTGGGGGTCCCCTTGTTAAAGGGGGCTTCCAGATTCCGATAAGCCCCCCGCCCGCAGACCCCCACAACCACCGGCCAGGGTTGTGGGGATGAGGCCCTTGTCCTCATCAACATGGGGACAAGGTGCTTTGGGGGTCTCAGACCCCCAAAGCATCCTCCCAATGTTGAGGGCATGTGGCCTGGTACGGTTCAGGCGGGAGGGGGGGCGCTCTCGTCCCCCCCTCCTTTCCTGCGGCCTGCCAGGTTGCGTGCTCGGATAAGGGTCTGGTATGGATTTTATGGGGGACCCCACGCCATTTTTTTTGGCTGGGGTTCCCCTTAAAATCCATCCCAGACCTCAAGGGTCTGGTATGGATTTTGAGGGGGACCCTACGCCATTTTTTTTTTTTTTTTTTTTGGCTGGGGTCCCCCTTAATATCCATCCCAGACCTGAAGGGCCTGGTTATTGAATTTGGGGGGACCCCTACGCATTTTTTTTATCAATGACTTCAATGAATGACTGTTCTCTGTATTACGGATCCGACAATTCATTTGCCGGCAATAGCCGCAAGTGATTTTAAATAGTTTTTTTTTCCTGCAAAAATGACACTGTGCAGGAACATTTCTCTATATTAGATATACTGAATCTCGAAGCATTCGAAGCATTCGAAGCATTCGTTATATCCGCTATAATAATTTCTTTCATATTAGTTGAAATTAGATATTTGTTAGTAGTTGTATTCGAATTGTTCTCTGTATTACGGGAATCGGCAATTAGCCGCGAGTGATTTTAAATGTCTTTTTTTCCTGCAAAAATGACACATTGTACAGAGAGAGTTGTAAGCACGGGAAACATGCCCCCCCCTTATAGGCATACTATAGAGTATATAGTATATAGAAGGGGGTCATGTTTCCCGTGCTTAGAACTCTCTCTGTACAATGTGTCATTTTTGCAGGAAAAAAAGACATTTAAAATCACTCGCGGCTAATTGCCGATTCCCGTAATACAGAGAACAATTCGAATACAACTACTAACAAATATCTAATTTCAACTAATATGAAAGAAATTATTATAGCGGATATAACGAATGCTTCGAATGCTTCGAATGCTTCGAGATTCAGTATATCTAATATAGAGAAATGTTCCCGCACAGTGTCATTTTTGCAGGAAAAAAAAACTATTTAAAATCACTTGCGGCTATTGCCGGCAAATGAATTGTCGGATCCGTAATACAGAGAACAGTCATTCATTGAAGTCATTGATAAAAAAATGCGTAGGGGTCCCCCCAAATTCAATAACCAGGCCCTTCAGGTCTGGGATGGATATTAAGGGGGACCCCAGCCAAAAAAAAAAAAAAAAAAAATGGCGTAGGGTCCCCCTCAAAATCCATACCAGACCCTTGAGGTCTGGGATGGATTTTAAGGGGAACCCCAGCCAAAAAAAATGGCGTGGGGTCCCCCATAAAATCCATACCAGACCCTTATCCGAGCACGCAACCTGGCAGGCCGCAGGAAAGGAGGGGGGGACGAGAGCGCCCCCCCTCCCGCCTGAACCGTACCAGGCCACATGCCCTCAACATTGGGAGGGTGCTTTGGGGGTCTGAGACCCCCAAAGCACCTTGTCCCCATGTTGATGAGGACAAGGGCCTCATCCCCACAACCCTGGCCGGTGGTTGTGGGGGTCTGCGGGCGGGGGGCTTATCGGAATCTGGAAGCCCCCTTTAACAAGGGGACCCCCAGATCCCGCCCCCCCCCCTGTGTGAAATGGTAAGGGGGTACAAAAGTACCCCTACCATTTCACCAAAAAAGTGGCAAAAATGGTAAAAATGACAGGAGACGGTCTTTGACAATTCCTTTATTAAAATCTTCTTTCTTCTTTCTTCTGGTCTTCCTTTCTTCATCTTCTCCTTCTGTCATCTTCTTCCATCTTCTTCCATCTTCTTCTTCCTTCGATTCGCTTCTTCTTCCTCCGGTCTTCTCGTCCTTCTCGTCCTTCTCGTCCGGCATCGGCGTCTCTTCTCGCAGGCCGCTCCTCGCAATGGGAGGCTCCCGCTCTGTGAGGCTTCGCTCCGGCTGACAGGTCTTTTATAACGAAGGCACCTGGTGACCCCCCCCCCCCTCTGACGTCATGGGGAAAGCCATAGGGAATTCCACATGACGTCCCCGTGCGTCAGAGGGGGCGGGGTTACCAGGTGCCTTCGTTATAAAAGACCTGTCAGCGGAGCGAAGCCTCACAGAGCGGGAGCCTCCCATTGCGAGGAGCGGCCTGCGAGAAGAGACGCCGATGCCGACGAGAAGGACGAGAAGGACGACGCCGGACGAGAAGGACGAGAAGACCGGAGGAAGAAGAAGCGAATCGAAGGAAGAAGAAGATGGAAGAAGATGGAAGAAGATGACGGAAGGAGAAGATGAAGAAAGGAAGACCAGAAGAAAGAAGAAAGAAGATTTTAATAAAGGAATTGTCAAAGACCGTCTCCTGTCATTTTTACCATTTTTGTCACTTTTTTGGTGAAATGGTAGGGGTACTTTTGTACCCCCTTACCATTTCACACAGGGGGGGGGGCCGGGATCTGGGGGTCCCCTTGTTAAAGGGGGCTTCCAGATTCCGATAAGCCCCCCGCCCGCAGACCCCCACAACCACCGGCCAGGGTTGTGGGGAAGAGGCCCTTGTCCTCATCAACATGGGGACAAGGTGCTT
This sequence comes from Lithobates sylvaticus, assembly GCA_028564925.1. Lineage (NCBI taxonomy): Eukaryota > Metazoa > Chordata > Amphibia > Anura > Ranidae > Lithobates > Lithobates sylvaticus. The sequence goes on from CM053028.1 coordinate 476,378,208, forward strand.
TGGGGGTCTCAGACCCCCAAAGCACCTCCCAATGTTGAGGGCATGTGACCTGGTACGGTTCAGGCGGGAGGGGGGGCCGCTCTCGTCCCCCCTCCTTTCCTGCGGCCTGCCAGGTTGCGTGCTCGGATAAAGGGTCTGGTATGGATTTTGAGGGGGACCCCACGCCATTTTTTTTTTTTTTTTTGGCCGGGGTTCCCCTTAAAATCCATCCCAGACCTGAAGGGTCTGGTATGGATATTTGGGGGGGACCCCACGCCATTTTTTTTTTTTTTTTGGCTTTGGTCCCCCTTAATATCCATACCATACCTGAAGGGCCTGGTTATTGAATTTGGGGGGACCCCTACGCTTTTTTTTTTTCTGCAAAAATGACACTTTGTCATTAGAATTCATTCAAATCCATTCGAATTCATTCGTTATATCTTCTATAATAATTTCGTAAAAATTAGTTGAAATTCGATATTCGTAGTTGGATTCGAATAATTTGGAGCTCAAATTCGTAAACGGAATTTTTCCTGCAAAAATGACACTTTGTCAATTCATTCGAAGGCCTTCGAATTCATTCGAATTCATTCGAATCCATTCGAATCCATTCGAATGCATTCGAATGCATTCGAATCATTCGGCAACGAAATTCGTAAACGGAATTTCGTATTCCGTACGGAATTCGTATTAAAAAAAAATTCGTACTACGGATTCGTAAATTCGTAAATTCGTACGAATTTTCGAAAAATTCGTACGAATTACGCAGAATTCGTACGAAACGAATCGCACATGTCTACATGCCACCACACCAGTGCCTAAGGCACAATTTTTCAGCCCCTGTATAACAGGGGCGTGTACTTACAATTTAAAAAAAAAATGCTTCGCAACACGCGTGACTGCTGTGCTCCAAGTACAGTATCTGTGAGGGGTTGCAGTGTTGTGGCACCAGCACCAATGCCTAAGGCACAATTTTTCAGCCCCTGTTTAACAGGGGCGTGTAATTACAATTTTTTAAAAAAATGCTTCGCAAAAAGGTGAGACTGCTGTGCTCCAAGTACAGTATCTGTGAGGGGTTGCAGTGTTGTGGCACCAGCACCAGTGCCTAAGGCACAATTTTTCAGCCCCTGTTGGGGCGTGTAATTACAATTTTTAGGCAATGCTTTGCAACAGGTCTCATTGCTGTGCTAAGAGTACAGTGTCTGTGAGGGGTTGCAGTGTTGTGGCACCAGCACCAATGCCTAAGGCACAATTTTTCAGCCCCTGTTTAACAGGGGTGTGTAATTACAATTTTTTTAAAAAATGCTTCGCAACAGGTGTGACTGCTGTGCTCCAAGTACAGTATCTGTGAGGGGTTGCAGTGTTGTGGCACCAGCACCAGTGCCTAAGGCACAATTTTTCAGCCCCTGTTGGGGCGTGTAATTACAATTTTTAGGCAATGCTTTGCAACAGGTCTCATTGCTGTGCTAAGAGTACAGTGTCTGTGAGGGGTTGCAGTGTTGTGGCACCAGCACCAATGCCTAAGGCACAATTTTTCAGCCCCTGTTTAACAGGGGCGTGTAATTACAATTTTTTTTTAAAATGCTTCGCAACAGGTGTGACTGCTGTGCTCCAAGTACAGTATCTGTGAGGGGTTGCAGTGTTGTGGCACCAGCACCAGTGCCTAAGGCACAATTTTTCAGCCCCTGTTGGGGCGTGTAATTACAATTTTTAGGCAATGCTTTGCAACAGGTCTCATTGCTGTGCTAAGAGTACAGTGTCTGTGAGGGGTTGCAGTGTTGTGGCACCAGCACCAATGCCTAAGGCACAATTTTTCAGCCCCTGTTTAACAGGGGCGTGTAATTACAATTTTTTTAAAAAATGCTTCGCAACAGGTGTGACTGCTGTGCTCCAAGTACAGTATCTGTGAGGGGTTGCAGTGTTGTGGCACCAGTGCCTAAGGCACAATTTTTCAGCCCCTGTTGGGGCGTGTAATTACAATTTTTAGGCAATGCTTTGCAACAGGTCTCATTGCTGTGCTAAGAGTACAGTATCTGTGAGGGGTTGCAGTTTTGTGGCACCAGCACCAATGCCTAAGGCACAATTTTTCAGCCCCTGTTTAACAGGGGCGTGTAATTACAAATCTTGATCTAATAGTTCACAGCAGGGCCCATTCCTGCGCCCACCAAGAGTAACTATGAGGGCCTACAGTCTTGTGGCAACACCGTCCACCACCACCGCCAAAGGCCCAATTTTTCTGCCCTGTTCAACAGGTGCATGCAATTACAAATCTTGATCTAATAACTCACAGCAGGGCCCATTCCTGCGCCCACCAAGAGTAACTGTGAGGGCTTACAGTCTTGTGGCAACACCGTCCACCACCACCACCACCATCACCACCACCACCACCAAAGGCCCAATTTTTATGCCCTGTTCAACAGGTGCATGCAATTACAAATCTTGATCTAATAACTCACAGCAGGGCCCATTCCTGCGCCCACCAAGAGTAACTGTGAGGGCTTACAGTCTTGTGGCAACACCGTCCACCACCACCACCAAAGGCCCAATTTTTCTGCCCAGTTCAACAGGTGCATGCAAGTACAAATCTTGATCTATTAACTCACAGCAGGGCCCATTCCTGTGCCCACCAGTCTTGTGGCTACACCAACATCTAATAGGGCAAATTTTTGCAGAGTATATACGGCAGGCCCCTACTTTCAAACATCCAACTTACAAACGACTCCTACTTGCAAACGGAAAGAGAAAACAGGAAGTGAGAGGAAATCTACCCCTAGGAAGGGAAATTCTATCCCGTTAGATTTAATTTGGGAAAAAGGTATCTCCTCTCTACTGATGCTTTATCACCAATCCTTGTTTCAATTCAAACCCCACTTTTCCAAAAACATTTGTCATTGGGACGGAAAGTGAGGTGACATGTTCTGAACAGATGTGCAAAGACAGCAAACGTTACAGGGGTGATAACCCCTCCCTATGTTCTCCAAAAAGCTTAAAAATAGATTTTTTTGGGATGGAGCTACACTTCATAATGTACCTGTTCAGATTCTACTTAAGAACAAACCTACAGTCCGTGTCTTGTTTGCACCACCTATATACTGCTGTTCAGAGTATATAGGGTTGTAGGTATAGGGTTTTATTTTGGGTGCGGGGTCCCCCTTAATATCCATACAAGACCCAAAGGGGCTGGGGTGGGGGGGGGGGGGTGATGGGGTAGCCATGCCATTTTTCTCAAGGATTTTCAGCCATATGGCGGCCAGGACAAGACATGACATTAAAGCCGCAAGTGGTTTTAAATGGCTTCTTTTTTTCCTTTACAAATGTTATTTTGTGCAAGGACAGTTCTAAACACGGGAAACACATTCCACTTCACAGGCATACTTTAGACACCCCCCAGGTACCATATTTAAAGGAAAATTTCACTTTTTTTTTTTTCACTTTATGCATCATTAAAATCACTGCTCCCGAAAAAACGTTAGTTTTTAAAAGTTCTTTTTGCATTGATATATGTCCCCTGGGGCAGGACCCGGGTCCCCAAACCTGTTTTATGACATTAACATGCATATTGGCCGTTGTAATTAGCACTTTTGATTTCGAACGTTCGCGTCCATTATAACGTATAGGGTTCGAAAATTTGCGCGAACTTTCGGTCGGTTCGAAGGTTCTGGTGCGAACCGAACCGGGGGTGTTCGGCTCATCCCTAATTAGGAGGATGCTGGGCTCTTGCACAGCAGCCTTGTTTGCCCTTCCCCTGCCCCTCTCTGTCAGCTCTGGGATCACATTGGCTGAATGAGGGAGGGAAACTGAGGCAAAAGAGAAACATTGGAATACTAGTCAGTACCAGTGTGCAAAGGTATATTTACTTTTTAAGAATAAATCACCTCTAATGTTGGGTGTCCCACATACATCGATGTTGCTGTGACGTGTTGATGTAAAAGTTTAGTTTTTACATTTTAGAATGGGTTGTCTTGAGATTATGCATAATTTTAAAGGGTTCCTCGACTGAAACACTGACCTAATGAGAGGGAACTATCTGAATGAGACTGCTAGAAGGTGTACTACAATAGAAATAGAGAAACCACCTTTAGATGGGACCTTAAAGGTACTAACATCAAAATTATGAGAATTATGAAAAAATATAATTTATTATACACAGAAAAAATATACAAAAATAGCAAATAATCAAGGATGCATGTTAATGTACAAACGATAGCGATAAGATACAGTGCAATGTCCTAAACCCAACAACGTTTTGCAGATGAGCTGTAGTCTCCTTCATCAGGGGTTTTCACAGGAAATACAATATCTATGAGATTTAAATACAAAGTAATCAGCCAACAAATCCTGACATAGATTACTACATGGTCATAGAGTCGTACAAAGCAAATACTTACATTCTAATCACTAAATAGGTACATTCAAGCATCCATAAATCTTAAAAATGAGGAATAGACATTCAGACGAAGGACCTCCCACCAATCACATCCACCAGTTGCCGGTAAAGAGTAGCTGATGAAGATAGAAGTGAGAGGGGACTCTCGGGGGGAGTGGATATCCCTATTTGCGTACCCACCAGACACCCTGAGGTCTGGGATAACAGACCGACAGTAGGTTGGCGTGTGTACTGAGGCCCAATAGATCGAGAATCTGAAAGGGTGTAAACAAAATAAAAAAAATAAAAAATAATTCACAAAATATAAATGAATAAAAAAGGATGGGAATATTGTAGGGAGGGAAACAATTGTTCCCCCTGAAAAAATCCAAATCAAAAACATAATACTGAAACCCACCTAAGTTAAACAATGATGCCACTCACAGACCAGCAATGGAGCAAAGAGAGGCGACTAGGAGCTTTTTTGGGGGAACCATATGCCAAGGAACCGCTGTCAGGGGAAAATGCTGTCATAAAACAAAAAACAAAAGATACCCACAAAAGGAACCAAATGAGCCAAGAGAAAACCATGTATAAAAACATGCTATAGTATCTATAGTGAGTTTATAATAAACCCAGCCAGGTACAAAATCGTAGTGAACGAATGGGGATTATATGAATTACCTTGTAGCGCTGGCACCTGACAAGCCGGCGCTATTGTTTTTCCAAAATTAAGTTGCCTGAAGCCACATTTGGGCTTCAGGATAATTTCTCCAAATTTCTGTTTTCAGTACCAGTCCAGCTGGGTTGCACTGGGTTCTCCTTGACCGCAGGTGTCGCTGTCACCGCCGGCAAGAGTAGAAATGCAGTCTAGCTGGATGCATTGGATGCCACTTACTGCTCAGATCGCCATGGAAACCAGGGGGTGGATAATGCCGGACGTTAAAGCAAAACCCACATCCCCTAGAAAAAGCCTCAAACAGAGACTTTATCGCCATGCCGGGTACACCTAGAATGGGTAAGCAAAAAATGTTAATTGAAAGTATTTCAAACTAAAACATTGATCAATATGTAGAAAAAAGTTTTTTCCTATATATCCACCTGCCCTTAGTGGGAGAGGTGGATAATGCACAGTAGATGATGGATGAGACAGGCAGGGGCCCCCACGCCACGATCCTCAATATTTGAGCAAAAACTGGAAAACTAAAGGACAAAACGGAAAAGCAAAAGATATTAGGTAGATGATAATGATGAATAGACATCACATATGTAAACCATGAACAGACAGTTTAGGAATCAATTAACTGTAAACAACAACTAAAGGGAAAAAATGCAGTGAAAAAACAGGAAAAATAAATAAAAAATAATAAATAAGTATATAGAAATAGCCCAGAGACCATGTAGATTGAACAGAGGGAATATGAGCATATAGTGGAAAAAAATAATCAATTTTTCCATCCCTCCTGAGTTGAAGCCCTCCAAGAAGGGCTTAAAGCAAACATCATCATTTAATCCAGGGGGACAGGTAGCCCCTAAAGTATATATCCACCTCAGTTCAAGCTGGAGGAGACTTTTGTTCCAGTCTCCTCCCCTTGAACTGGGGTGGATGCTCAAAAATTTGATCTTAGGAAAAATCCTTTGTCACAATGTCACGATGTCTATTCCTCATTTTTAAGATTTATGGATGCTTGAATGTACCTATTTAGTGATTAGGATGTAAGTATTTGCTTTGTACTACTCTATGACCATGTAGTAATCTATGTCAGGATTTGTTGGCTGATTACTTTGTATTTAAATCTCATAGATATTGTATTTCCTGTGAAAACCCCTGATGAAGGAGACTACAGCTCATCTCCGAAACGTTGTTGGGTTTAGGACATTGCACTGTATCTTCTCGCTATCGTTTGTACATTAACATGCATCCTTGATTATTTGCTATTTTTGTATATTTTTTCTGTGTATAATAAATTATATTTTTTCATAATTCTCATAATTTTGATGTTAGTACCTTTTAAAGTCCCATCTATAGGGGGTTTCTCTATTTCAAAACACTGACCTAGGACACCAGGGTTGGCACTCAGCTACTGCACATTAACATCTAATCCTCTTTGCATGCATGTTTTACTGCCTGCCTTCCACTCTTCTCTCCATAAGCTATGCTAGCACAAATTGCCAGTACGTCACATTGTTTCCGGCTTCATCCACCCCCAGTGACCCAAGACATTATACATTATGCATCAAGGCTACCAGCAAACGGGATTTGTGACTGCCATTATATTTGTTCATATGTGCACTCTACGTCACCAATTCCTCCTGGTGAGTCTTTGTTAATCCATATCTGAGCAGTGGCACCAAAGCACTCTCCAAACATAGGGTGCATCATCTGTTATTCTGCCTGAAGAAATGGAGCCATTTCAGAAAGAAGGTGTGAGAAAAGGGTACCAATCTGTTGGCTGAAGGGGAAAGGGGATTAAAGGTATGTATGGGGTTTTACTGGAAAAGTGATATATACCCCCAGTTAAGAGGGCCGCAAGTTTGTTGTTGGGTCCCTGAGTACAGCTCCACCAACCCCCCGGCAATCTGCTCTACCCGCTCTGGCACAGTTAATCAACAGGTGTATGTGTATGCACATATAAATACCACTTATACTCTAAGTGTAATGGACTCAAACTCACAGGCAGACTGCTAGCTGAAATAACTGTCTTTACTTTAGTAATATGAAAAGCAATGGTAACATGCATTTAAACATTTGACTTACAATACACATGAACAGGTCCCTGCAGTATGTGCTATAAACATGTACACATATGTGGGTCTGGACAGCAATGGGGAACGGAGCGCCAAGTGTAGCGACCGTCTGCTATGCACCCCTGAGGTGCCACAAATCTAACTGCGCCTACCTAACGGACCAGGCCTGATCCCTAGCAATAGAGCTCAGTCCTTGAGAAAATACAGTATTCTTCACCGGCAAGAGAACTGTAGAGGTGGTGCACATGTAGCTTTAAATGGTGTGTTTGTAATCCACAAGAAAGAAACAATCTGCTGCTCTGAGGTAATTGTGCCTTGGCAGTTCAATAGGCATAGAGTGAAAGTGACAGTGTAGGATGAGCCTTTCAGCTCTCTCACCACTCCGGGGTACCGTCCTCAGCTCCGGGACCTCCACTGGCGGCGTCCGGCCTCCTCCGTCACAGCCCCTGCGCTCCGGTCCTCTCTCCGACCGACCGTTTGTAGGCAAAAGTCTCCGCTCTGCTGCTGCTGACAATGAGGGGTGAGAGTCTCTCTCCGTCTGCTGCAAGGCCCAGGCTTCAGGCCTTCAGCAGTCCCGGTCCGCACGGGTGTCTCCTCACTCAGTAGTCTCTGCGTCACCAGCCCAGTCAGAAGAGGAAGAGGCGGTCTCTCCTCTTCCCTTTTATCACGTCCCCCAGCAGCCTCTCGGGCGGAAACAACCATCCTCCCGGGAGCCTGGGGAATTATGGGAACTGTAGTCTTCTCCCCTAAAAGGGGAACGACCCCGCTACACACTCCCCCCACTTTGAATCTTTGGTCCCCAAAGACATTGTTCAATCTACAAACTTTCTTTGAAACAACACGTTAGCATAGGATGGGGAGCTGTCCTGTCTACAGGTCACTTCAGTGTGGGCGACCTGTCTAACTGTGCCAGAGAGTGAGCTGGGGTTGCCCTCCACCAAATGAAGAGTGGATGGGTCAGGGCGTTCAGCACTTCTCCTTGCTGTGGTAACAGAGTCCTCTGAACTTTTTCCCATTTGGGGGTAAGTTAACTTCTTGGGAGGCCTCACAACTCTGCGAGCTCTCTGTTCTCTTGGGACTTCTTCAGGAACACATTCTGGCAACATCACTGGTTCTGGAACATCTACTTCTTCTTCTTCTGAGTAGAGACCAGGGATATCTTCCCAGCACTCAGGCACAACACTGAATGGAACAAACTCTGTAGCTTCTGGGTTCAATGTTTTATCTTCCACATCCTCAGTAAGTGGAAGATCTATGGCGGAATTTCCTGGAGTTGAGGAAGGCCATAGCCATTCAAGTTCTCCTCTTTCTTCTTCTGCTGATTGGGGGTCCTGTCCACCCCTAATTTGGGATGTCTGAGACCGAGTATTAGGCCTGGGGGTATCCAGAATGGAAACAGATTCAGGTAAGTCTCTCGCTGGAGGTATTCTATCTGCTTCAGTGAGTGGAAGCAAGTGATTCCTATGCCAGGTCTTCAAAGGCCCCACTCTTCCTTCTGGCTTCAACTTATAGACAGGCAATCCTGGAAGTTTTCTACAGATGATATATGGCTCTGATCTCCATCTATCAGCAATCTTGTGTTTTCCAGGGATCCCTAGATTGCGTAACAGTACACGGTCCCCAGGCTGTAGGTCCTGTACTCGAACCTTCAAGTCAAAGTTCCGCTTGTTTCGGGCCCCCCTCTGGTCAGAGGCCGCCTGAGCTTTTTCATAAGCTATCTTCAAACTGTGCCTCAGTCTGTCCACATATCCTTTGTGGGAGGCAGCAGAGGCATGGTCTAAGGAAATGCCAAAGGCCAAATCCACTGGCAATCTTGCTTCTCTCCCAAACATAAGCCAAACGGTAAGGGGAGAAACCCGTCACATCACTGGTTGTACAGTTGTAAGCATGCACCAGAGCTGAAATGTGTTGACTCCAATGTTGCTTCTTCTCTGTTTCTAAAGTTCCCAACATGTTCAATAGGGTCCTGTTGAACCTTTCAGGCTGGGCATCACCTTGAGGGTGATATGGTGTAGTTCTAGTCTTCTCTACTCCCAGAGAATCTAGTAGCTTCCTGATCAGGCGACTCTCAAAGTCCCTTCCTTGGTCTGAATGGATTCTCTGTGGTAGTCCATAATGAACAAAGTACTTCTCCAAAAGTACCTTAGCTACTGTAGAGGCCTTCTGGTCCTTGGTTGGGAAAGCCTGAGCATAACGAGTGAAATGGTCGGTTACCACCAGAACATTTCCCAATCCACTCAAATCGGGTTCGAGGCAGAGAAAATCAATGCATACCAGATCCATTGGGCCTTGACTCTGTAGATGGCCCATTGGGGCAGCTTGATGGGGTAAAGTCTTCCTCTGAATGCATCTTGCACAGGAATGGCAATACTCCTCCACTTCGGCCCTCATGCAGGGCCAATAAAACCGGTCTCTGACAAGTTGGAAGGTTCTCTCTGCTCCCAAGTGACCATGCTGGTCATGTAGGGCAATCAGCACAGTCTCTCGATGCTTTTCGGGGAGAAACAACTGCCACTTATCTTCTGAGCTATCAGAGGGGCCCCTTCGGTAGACCACTCCCTGATGCACCTGTAATTTGTCCAACTCCCTCCTTAGTAAGCGAGCTTCTTTGGAAGGGTGAAGTCGAAGTCCCTCTGGACTCTTGTCTTTCAGTGCCTCCAGGACCAATTTCCCCATGGGGTCTTCCAATTGGTCACACCTTAACTCTTTCTTGGACAGCTTCGGTAGGCACTCTTCTTCTAGTTGAGTTACCCCACAGTAACACTTTGGGACTCCCACTGTGGTAACTCCTATCTCTTCAGCTCTGGATCCTCCTTTGGCTTGGAGTTCAGCCCCCTGACAAAGGGCTCGCACTCCTTCTGGTGCCACTTGAGTCCAGTCTTCCCAATCATCGACCATGACATGGGATCTTCGGGACAGGGCATCTGCATCCCTATTTCCAGCCCCTGGCCTGTACTTGAGGCTGAAATTGAATCCAGACAACGCCGCCAACCATCTGTGTCCGGTTGCATCCAACTTGGCGGTGGTGAATAGATAGGTCAAGGGGTTGTTATCTGTTTTTACAGTAAACTCGGCCCCATAAAGATAGTCTTTCAGTTTGTCAACTACTGCCCATTTGAGGGCTAAGAACGCCAACTTGTGGGTGGGGTAGTTCTTCTCGGAGGGGGTCAGGCTCCGGCTCACATAGGCCACTGGTCGTAGCTGGTCTTCATACTCCTGGTAGAGTACTCCACCTAGGCCCTCATGGCTGGCATCAACATGTAGCTCAGATGGTCTAGTGGGGTCAGCATAGGCCAAAACTGGGGCTGTGGTGAGACTTCTCTTCAAGGTTCTGAAAGCCTCTTCACACCTTGAGTTCCATTGGTCTTGAACCGATTCACCGGGCCTCCTAGGCCCCAAGCCATCTTCCTCTCCTTCTGTCTTGAGCAGTTCGTTTAGGGGTTTTGCAATGCGGGCAAACCCATCCACAAACCTGCGGTAGTAGGAGCAGAACCCCAAGAAAGATCGAAGTTCTGTAACTGTTGTGGGTCTTGGCCACGAAGTAACTGCCTCCAACTTCTCAGGGTCTGTAGCCACTCCTTTTTCAGACACTATGTGTCCCAGATAGTTCACAGAAGACTGATAGAACCGACACTTCTCGGGGAAAGTTTGAGTCCCTCTTCACTGAGCCTCTTCAATACTTTCTCCAATCTGGCTTCATGTTCTTCCAAAGTTTTTCCAAAAACAATGACATCATCCAGGTACACAAGGACTTCTATGAGGTTCATGTCTCCAACTGTCCTTTCCATGAGGTGTTGAAATGTAGCAGGAGCTCCAGATAGGCCCTGAGGCATCCTGTTGAACTCAAAGAACCCTACTGGGGTTATGAAGGCAGTCTTTTCTCTATCTTCTGGATGCATGGGGATTTGATAGTACCCACTCTTGAGGTCCATCACACTGAACCACTTAGCTCCAGATAAACTCTGTAAGGCATCCTCTATCCTTGGCGTAGTGTACTGGTCAGGAATGGTCCTCCTGTTGAGAGTTCTGTAGTCAATGCAGAGCCTCAATGACCCATTCTTCTTCCTGACCACCACTATTGGGGAGGCATAGGGGCTTCTGGACTCCCTAATCACTCCCGTCTTCTTCAGTTCCGCAAGCTGCTCCCTCAGATCCTCCAGATCTGCTAGCGGGACTCGCCTTACTCTCTCTCTGAATGGCTTGTCCTCTTGCATGCGGATTCGATGGGTGGCACTCCTCGCACACCCCACATCAAACTCATCTTTAGAGAAAATCTTCTCCCATCTGGTCAGCTGGGCCTTGGCTCTCTCCTTCCAAGCTCCAGGTAGGTTTGGGTTTTCCATGGAGAGTTTCTTCCAAACATCTTCTCCTTCACCCGCCCCTTTCACTTCTGACCAGCCAACTGGGACAGCAGGACTCACCTGTCCCAGCAGCATCCTGGCAGGGATCTCCACGGGCCGCTCCGTGGGGTTCCTTACACTGACAGGGACTCTTCCTCTAGCCTTCTTCAGGGCCTTGATTGAGATCACTTCTGGGATCACTTCCAGGCCTGAGTGACCCTCCATTGGGTCAGATTCCAGCATTACAAAGGGGCCAGGCTGTTCCCAATTAAGTTTCACCGTGGCCCTCAGGCAGGTCACCTCTCCAGGCTGTAACACCGCTCCTTCTCTTCCAAGCCTCCATACCCTTCCTATCCCCTCACTTGGGGTCTTCTGCTCTAGGACCAACCGCTGGTAGGCCGCCTTCAGCATGGGATGGATCTTGGGAGCTGAAAGATTCTGCTTCTGTACAAGGGGGGTCAGGAGCCTTCTGACTAGATCCGTGTTCGTCCCTATAATCAGGGAGGTCTTGCTGGTTCCAGGCGGGCGAGGGCACACCACTGCCAGGGTGTCAAACACTTCAGCCTTTCCAGCCACAGATGGGTCAAAGGTCAATCTTATGGGTAAGTAGCCGTCGTAGGGGAAACTCTGAGTTCCCAATCCCCATATCTCCAGCTCTTCTATCTTCTGTATGGGCAGATGACTCAGGTATCTGTCATAGAAGTCCCTGTACAATAGGGTCACTTGTGCTCCAGTGTCTAGGAGGGCCTGTGTGTACACTCCTTCCACTTGGATGGGTACAGTAGGGGATGGACCAACCAACTCTTCTGGGTAGGGCCGAGTTGATGCTGTCCTCTTCTTTGGACTCCTTTCTTTACAAGCACTGGATTTGTGCTTGATTCTTTCCTGAGCCTGGTATGCATTAATTTTCTCCCTCTTTATGGGAGTGTGAACCCGTTGAGGGACATTGTTATCTCTCACTTTTAAGGGTTCTCGCTTGGGAGTGCTGTGTCTCTTCGGAGGGGTCTTGCCCCCTTTCTCTGGGGTGTACCTTGGTTGAGGAACCCTGGGCCCCTTTTGAGGGGTTTGATCTCCTCGCTTTCTTTTCCCGTTATACTTCTTGGAGCTCACTGAAGGCGATGGGCACCCGGTTGACTCCTTCACCGGGGCCCTTTGGCGTTTCCCGCCGGCTGGCGGCTATCTGTTTTCTTCCTCTTCGGACTGGCACATACAGCTGCAATATGGCCAATTCCCCCACAATTAAAACAGATCATCTCTCCGTAGTCAGGTGGGGATGCTGGTGCTGAAACAGTTGGAAACAATTCCCTCCTGCTTGCTTCTTTCTTGGGACTTGGCGTCTCTTTTGCCACCAGAGACGTCAGTATCTCCATCATCTGGGACATCTGCAACTTCAGGGCATCTACTTCTGTCTCTCTTTCAGGGGTTAAGGCCGACCTGACCGTGGCCACTGGAAGTTTTGTAGACCCCATCACTTGCTTTTCCCGTTTCTCTTCCAACATGGCCTCTTCTTCTCTGACCATTCGAATGAGATCGGGGTAGTCCAGGATCTTCCCATCCTGCCGGGTACGTAGTACTAGTGCAACAGGGTCTAGGGGTTGAGCTCCCCTCATCACCTGCTGGGCACGGGCTTCGTCTACTTTCCCCGGATCTATCCCCTTCTTCAGGATAATCCTATGCAGGATCTTGTCTATACGTCCCATATACTCCGACAGCTTCTCCCCTGTCTTCTGGTAACAGTGTTCCAGTTGATAGGTAAGCTCCGTGATTTTCTCTGTCCCACCAAACACACTTTCCAGGATGTCTATGTAATCCTTCTTGCTTGTCTTCAGGTTGCGTATGGCCTCTAAGGCAGGCCCTTTTAGGCTCTCAACAATCCTTTGCTTCTTTCTACCTTCTGGGACCTCCCATTCTTCTAAGGCCTGCGTGGCGCCATCTAACCACTCTTCAAATCCCTCTTCCCCCGAGGGTACAGGTTTCCTCCCAGAAAACATCCGGAGTTTTCTGTATCCCGACATCGGGTAATCCCCGGGGTCTCTTCTGCACTGAGTCACAATCTCCCCTAGGACCGCGCACAGTTCTGCACTAAGAGTGGTCTGTGCGGGTGCGGGACTTTCCGCGCCCTTCTGCACTTCCTTCTTTGGGGATAGCATGGTTTTCGCTTGAAAACAGTCTCCCTTGCGCGGTAGCGCATGCAGCAATTGATAGGTCTGACCATCCAGTGCTTGTATGCTTTGCCTCCTGAACTGCTCTGGGATCTCTTCCTGCCATTCTGCTAGGGCGTATGTATACCCGGCATCATTTCTCATGTCCATTACCCGTGACTTGAGGCCTGGGGATAATGACAGTATGAGCTGCTTGACTGCCTCTTCCTGCCATATCCCTGGCAGTTCAATGACTGCTGCTGCGGCTGGATCCATGCCCCATATTGTGGACCACCGTCCCACTTCTATCGGGTCCATGCCGGTACCTTCTGGCGGCTTTTCCCGCTGTCTCAGGATCCCGGACGAGCCCCCACGTGTAGCGATACCCCCAGTTAAGAGGGCCGCAAGTTTGTTTTGGGTCCCTGAGTACAGCTCCACCAACTCCCCGGCAATCTGCTCTACCCGCTCTGGCACAGTTAATCAACAGGTGTATGTGTCTGCACATATAAATACCACTTATACTCTAAGTGTAATGGACTCAAACTCACAGGCAGACTGCTAGCTGAAATAACTGTCTTTACTTTAGTAATATGAAAAGCAATGGTAACATGCATTTAAACATTTGACTTACAATACACATGAACAGGTCCCTGCAGTATGTGCTATAAACATGTACACATATGTGGGTCTGGACAGCAATGGGGAACGGAGCGCCAAGTGTAGCGACCGTCTGCTATGCACCCCTGAGGTGCCACAAATCTAACTGCGCCTACCTAACGGACCAGGCCTGATCCCTAGCAATAGAGCTCAGTCCTTGAGAAAATACAGTATTCTTCACCGGCAAGAGAACTGTAGAGGTGGTGCACATGTAGCTTTAAATGGTGTGTTTGTAATCCACAAGAAAGAAACAATCTGCTGCTCTGAGGTAATTGTGCCTTGGCAGTTCAATAGGCATAGAGTGAAAGTGACAGTGTAGGATGAGCCTTTCAGCTCTCTCACCACTCCGGGGTACCGTCCTCAGCTCCGGGACCTCCACTGGCGGCGTCCGGCCTCCTCCGTCACAGCCCCTGCGCTCCGGTCCTCTCTCCGACCGACCGTTTGTAGGCAAAAGTCTCCGCTCTGCTGCTGCTGACAATGAGGGGTGAGAGTCTCTCTCCGTCTGCTGCAAGGCCCAGGCTTCAGGCCTTCAGCAGTCCCGGTCCGCACGGGTGTCTCCTCACTCAGTAGTCTCTGCGTCACCAGCCCAGTCAGAAGAGAGAGAGGCGGTCCTTCCTCTTCCCTTTTATCACGTCCCCCATCAGCCTCTCGGGCGGAAACAACCATCCTCCCGGGAGCCTGGGGAATTATGGGAACTGTAGTCTTCTCCCCTAAAAAGGGAACGACCCCGCTACAGATTGTAAGTGCAGCAAAACCAGATAAAATTAAAATTTACCCTTGAAATGGAGACACCAGAGAAAATGAAGAACAGGAACAAGGGAATGTGTATGCCAACTCTACGGGAGCAGCTCAGGTGGACCAGAACCTGATATCTTCTCCATATTGTTTCAGTAGTTAACAGGCACAAAAATTAGAGAGTGCTACACAATAAGTAATATTATTAGGAAATTATTCCATCAAAGGGCAAAATGTGGAGAGAGGAATAGGAGGGAGGAAACGGGAGTGAAAAAGGAAGAGCAAAGAGAAAGACATAATCCACCCATGTGACAAGCCCACCTATCCCAGCAAAGAGAAAGGATTTGTTATTAAGATGGAGTCTGTAAGTAACGAATCCATGGGCTTCAGATTCGTGCACAAACAAGGTCCATAAAGACATGGGTGAGCGGGTTTGGGGTGGAGGAACTTCACTGGCCTGTACAGAGTCCTGACCTCAACCAGATAGAACACCTTTGGGATGAATTAAAGCAGAGTCTGTGAGCCAGGCCTTATCATCCACATTAGTTCCTGACCTCACAAGTAAGCTTCTGGAAGAATGGTCAAAAATTCCCATAAACACATTCCTAAACCTTGTGGACCGCCTTACCAGAAGAGTTGAAGCTGTTATAGCTGCAAAGGGTGGGCCAAATCAATATTGAACCCTACGGACTAAGACTGGGATGCCATTAAAGTTCATGTGTGTGTAAAGTCTGGCGTCCTAATACTTTTGGTAATATAGTGTATATTTGCAAATGTATGCAACAAAGACCTCTGCGTCTGTTTCCAGTACAAACTGGTAAGAGGTGTTTATAGTAAGCACTGCAAGGTTAAGGCACATTCCACAGTGTTTTTAAAAAGTCCTCATTCACATTGCTCAGGTCACCCACTGACCCGTGTTCTGCACAATATGTAAACACCACCATTCAGGTAATGCAGAGCAACTCCCACAATGCATTGTGCCACATCAGCAACCTGTTGAAAGGTTTGTGGTTTGCATTATGGGATGGAAGAGGGTGGGAAGGAGCTTCAATTTAAAATAAAGCCAATCTTTGTGTAGGTCCAGGTTTGTGGTCTCTCGGGCACACAGAGGAGAAATTCTGCTGTGAATGAATGCTGACCAGTCAGAGTTTTGGTACAGCGTAGGTATCCAAAATGCACTATGTACTTCTGTTTACAGGTTATAGTGGTTTACATCTTGCATAGCAGGAAATTAGAAACATGTCTAACTGATATTTAAACACACAGGTTGATTATAGCGCTCCCAGAGCTTTGTTAGGTAAAATCATATATGCATGCTGGGCTTTGTCAAGTATTTAACTTTAAGGCCCCTTTCACACTGGGGCGGTTTGCAGGCGCTATTGCGCTAAAAATAGCGCCTGCAAAGCGACCTGAAAAAGCCGTTGCTGTGTCTTCAAACCGACCTGAAAAAGCCGTTGCTGTGTCTTCAGTGTGAAAGCCTGAGGGCTTTCACACTGGAGCGGTGCTCTTGCAGGACGCTGAAAAATGTCTTGCAAGCCGCATCTTTGGTGCGCTGTAGGAGCGGTGTATTTACCGCTCCTAAAGCGCCCCCTCCCATTGAAAACAATGGGGCAGCGCTCCGAACCCGCCCGCAAAGCGCCACTGGAGCGGCAATTTGCGGGAAGGTATTAACCCTTTTTTGGCCGCTCGCGGGGGTAAAACCTCCCCGCTAGTGGCCGAAATGCACCGCTAAAATGACGCTTTACCGCCAGCCTTGGTGCCCCAGTGTGAAAATAGCCTAAGAATTTAAAACAGCACATATTCACAAACCTGTAACATAAAACCTCTTACTACAAAAAATACATAAACCACAATAACAAAATATGTCCAATAAAATTGTGACTTTTTAAATGTTCAGTATGAATTTAATTGCAAAAACGGCAAAAAATATTAAAGGGATTGTAAACACTCACCTTGTAAAACCACCCATTTAGTTTACAAGTGAAGTGATAACATTCCCACTGTTATCAGCTGCATAATAGCTGTGGGAGGAGGAGCAGCAGTACACTGACCTTCCCAGTGAATGGCTCGACAGGGGGGTGTGTGTCAGGACAAGTCTGATCATTGGAGGAGAGCACACTGAGTTCCCAGCACAGCTAGAGAACTGACCACACTGTCCTCTCATGACTAGCATCTAATACGGATATATACCGTATTTATCGGCGTATAACATGCGCCGGCGTATAACACGCACCCCAAGTTTAGGAGGGAATTTTAAGGAAAAAAAAAACTTACATTTAAATGCCCATCAATGCAGCCTTATCAGTGTCATTTGCAGCCTTGTCAGTGCAGCCTTGCCCCAGTGTCCATTGCAGCCTTGTCAGTGCAGCCTTGTCAGTGCAGCCTTGTCCCCAGTGTCCAGTGCAGACTTGCCCCAGTGCAGCCTTGCCCCAGTGTCCATTGCAGTGTCCATTGCCTGACTGGCAGCTGGCTTAGCCTCTCAGCGTGCCGCCCCCTCCCCAGCTTGGCGATCCAGTGTGCGCTGGAGGGGCAGAGCACAAAACGGTGACTGACAGTCACCACTCTATGCTCAGAGTAGACCTGAGAACTGAGCGATCAGTGGTCTGAGATCGCTCAGTTCTCAATGTAGAGCTAGCAAGGGACAGCAAGGAGCTAGCAAGGGACAGCAGCAGCATCGGATCGATGCTGCAGCTGAGTATACATTTTCATTTTCCATTCCCACGCTTATCTTTTACCAAGTCCCCTAGACTTAAATGAGCACTTTGCAAGTGCAGCCTTACTGAAAGAGATATTTGCCATTTATTCCTGGAGCTGCACTTTAAATTTACTTTCAGAATATAAAACAACACTTACTCAAAAAACTTTTTCAAAAATTAATCAGCGCAATAGCAACAACAATTAAGGTGAGGTTAAAAAAAGACCATCAAATCCAACATATGTTTATATCATATGTTATGATTACCGTATTTATTGGCATATGACACGCACTTTTTTCCCCTTAAAATCAGGGGAAAATCGTGGGGGCGTGTTATACGCCGACCCCCACCGATCGACGTTGATTGTGAGCGGAGCGGATCGATCGCCGCCGAGATACACATAGCCGAGTGCACTCGGCTCTTCTCGGCTCCGCTCACAGTCACGCCCAGTCCCGCTCTATGATGGACATAACACAGGTCCAATAGCGCGACTGGGCGTGACTGTAAGCGGAGCTGAGAAGAGCCGAGCATTAGTCAGTGGTAAATGTAGTATACACGATATACAATCACCCGACACTAGTTAGTTATGGCAAAGGCTGAAGCCGGACATAGGTGTGCATGGCTAGGACGTCACACGTCAATCAAAAGCAAGCGCCGCCATCATGGCAACAGCAGAAGCCGAAAAATATTACAGCTTATCAGCCTCTAAGGACAACAATGTTAAAAATGGAGGTTATCAAATTTGCCTACACTTAGCTCACTGAATGATCCCAGTTAACCACATCCATATTTACCATCACTGTCCAGGCTGTCCGGTGACGTCACGGACATCAACGTCACCGGACTCCTCCCCCCTTCCCTTCGTTAGCAGACAGAGGCACTTGGGGAAGGGAGAGGAGTCCGGTGACGTTGATGTCCGTGACGGCGGAGAGGTGAGTACCGATCAAAACAATTTTGATCGATCAAAAAAATGAACGATTAATTGAGGAATTAATCATAAAATTTCCGCAGCCCTATTTTTTTTATTATTTTACTTTCATCCTAGATGTTGATGATAAAGGATCTACCAAAAGGACAGCTGGATACACACTATACAACTTTTGTTTGATTTCCTTTAGATTTAACTTCATTTATTTAGTACAAGGGCCGGCCTGATTGCATACACATTGAAAGTGTTTACGTTTAACATCCTATTATACAGTTTTGGTAAATCTAAAGGAAAAAAAATCAAAAAAAAATTGTATAGTGTGTATCTGCCATCTCCATGTAGAAACACAAAGTAGCCTTCCTTTCCTATATATCCTCTATTTCCCCAGGACAGGAGCTTCTAGTGCATGTGTCACGTGTGCCATCTACTGGTAAAAATACAATATTGCAGCTAATGCATTCAAATGTTATAGAACTGAAGGTGTGATCTAACAGCAACACATACAGAAATAAAAGAAATGTAATTCAAGTAAGGGAATGAAAGAACCTTTGTTAAATTTTTATTGTTGTCTGTTTTCTTATTATAGATTTTTCCTCAATGTCAGGGAAAGGTTGTCCCCAAAACAGAGAGTGAGGGAAAACCTCTCGAATGGAGCCTCGGATAGCACTAAAACCAGACAGCAGTTCTACCCTTTTCCCTTTCTATCCAAAATGAATAAGAAATATGGGTATAGATACACTTTAAAGCAGTATTAAACCTAAAAGCAAACATTATATTGCAGCTTACCAATTCTTAGATCTGATGGCTGCATTCTTTTTATTTTTTAGGCTTTCTTTCACTTCTTCTCACCTGGTGTGATCTGGCCAGTAATGCCGCGTACACACAATTGGAATTTTCGTCAACAAATGTGCGATGTGAGCTTGTTGTTGGAAATTCATTGGACATTTCCGACCAACAAAATTTGAGAGCTGGTTCTCAAATTTTCCGACAACAAAATCCGCTGTCGTAAATTCTGATCGTGTGTACACAATTCCGACGCACAAAATTCCACGCATGCTCGGAATCAAGCAGAAGAGCGGCACTGGCTATTGAACTTAATTTTTCTTGTCTCGTCGTATGTGTTGTACGTCACCGCGTTCTTGACGTTCGGCATTTCCGACAGCATTTGTTAGACCGTGTGTATGCAAGACAAGTTTGAGAAAACATCTATCGGAAATAAATCCAGGATTTTGTTGTTGGAATGTCCGATCGTCTGTACGCGGCATATACCTGTTGTTTTTCAACAGAACAAGCTGTCTTGCAGAATGCATCAGATACAGAGATAAGACAAACCATTAAACACTGACAAGGGTGCTTACAATAATTCGTTTTTTTTTATTTATATAAAACTTTTATCCCAAAAGAAAAAACTGTTGTTGCTACTGATTGTAAAGTGTAAGCAGGAGCTTGGCTCCAATTTGCTTAGTGTATCTAAATCTGCTAGTACATATAACACCCCCTTCCCACCAGAGTAGCAATGCTGTTGTCCAAATGTGCTCCTTCATCCAGAGTGGGGGCACTCTAATACAAGAGGTGTGCTACTGGACATATCACCAGGTGAAACCAGACAGAATAAAAACGAAGAAAAGCAAGTCTAGTTA
The DNA here is from genome assembly GCA_028564925.1 of Lithobates sylvaticus. Lineage (NCBI taxonomy): Eukaryota > Metazoa > Chordata > Amphibia > Anura > Ranidae > Lithobates > Lithobates sylvaticus. The sequence goes on from CM053028.1 coordinate 476,398,438, forward strand.
GCAATTTACTCTTGCGGTGTGGACACAGCCCCACTGCAAGGAATGGCTTTCAAGTTTCCCAGAGTTGGGCTTTAGAGATTGTTTGACGCAAAAACTGTAGCTACTTTTCATTATTATATTTTGTATGCATATTTAAATTTTTGTTCATTTTTTTTTTAGGGCTGTTACTGATTAAAATTGTTGTTGCTACTGATTGTAAATTGTAAGCAGGAGCTTGGCTCCAATTTGCTTAGTGTATCTAAATCTGCGATAGATGGCGTCATGGGGACTTCCCTATGTCTTTCCCCACGACGTCCGAGGGGGGCGGGGGGCGGCCCCGCCCCCCTCTGACGTCATGGGGAAAGTCATAGGGAAGTCCCCATGACTTCCCCATGAGTCAGAGGGGGGCGGGGTCACCAGGTGGCCCCGCCCTCCGTTATAAAAGAGCTGTCAGACGCAGTGAAGCCTCACATAGCGGGAGCCTCCCATTGCGCGTAGCGGCCCAAGAAGACACGCCGACGCCGTGGAAGAAGATGCCAGACAAGAAGACCAGAGCAAGAAGAAGCGGATCGGAGGAAGAAGAAGATGGAAGAAGAAGATGGAAGAAGATGGTAGAAGATGGAAGAAGAAGAAGATGAAGATGAAGAAACCGAAGGATGAAAAAAGGAAGAAGGAAGACCCGAAGAAAGAAGATTTTAATAAAGGAATTGTCAAAGACCGTCTCCTGTCATTTTTAACATTTTTGACACTTTTTTGGTGAAATGGTAGGGGTACTTTTGTACCCTCTTACCATTTCACACGGGGGGCGGGATCTGGGGGTCCCCTTGTTAAAGGGGGCTTCCAGATTCCGATAACCCCCCGCCCGCAGACCCCCACAACCAATGGCCAGGGTTGTGGGGATGAGGCCCTTGTCCTCATCAACATGGGGACAAGGTGCTTTGGGGGGTCACAGACCCCCAAAGCACCCTCCCAATGTTGAGGGCATGTGGCCTGGTATGGTTCAGAAGGGAGGGGGGGGGGCTCTCGTCCCCCCCTCTTTTCCTGCGGCCTGCCAGGTTGCATGCTCGGATAAGGGTCTGGTATGGATTTTGAGGGGGACCCCACACCATTTCTTTTTTTTGGGCCGGGGTTCCCCTTAAAATCCATCCCAGACCTGAAGGGTCTGGTATGGATATTTAGGGGGACCCCTACATCATTTTTTTTTTAAATTTGAAGCGGGGTTCCCCTTAATATCCATAGCAGACCTGAAGGGCCTGGTAATTGAATTTGGTGGAAACCCCACGCTTTTTTTTTTTTATCAATGACTTTTTTTTTTTATCAATGACTTTCAATGAATGACTGTTCTCTGTGTTACGGGAGCCGACAATTCATTAGCCGCGAGTGATTTTCCTGCAAAAAGGACACTTTGTGCAGGGACAGTTCTAAGCACGGGAAACATGCGCCCCTTCACAGGCACACTATAGACACCCCCAGGTACGAAATTTTAAGTAATATTATACTTTTATTGTTTTACATTAAGCATTATTAAAATCACTGCTCCTGAAAAAACGGCCGTTTTAAAAAAAAAAAAAACGTTTGCATTGATGGCAGGACCCAGGTCCCCAAACACTTTTTATGACAATAACATGCATATTAGCCTTTAAAATTAGCACTTTTGATTTTGAACGTTCGAGTCCCATAGACTTTAATAGGATTCTAAAGTTTGCACGAGCTTTAGGTCTGTTGGCAGGTTCTGGTGCGAACCGAACAGGGGGGTGTTCGGCTCATCCCTAGCAGGCACATTGTTCTGACCCAAACTAGGATGTAATTTGCTATGCCTTTGTACCCCCAAGTCATTCTGGTGTGGACCCCTGAGACATAATCTGCTTAGTGGCAGGTGGAGTAAGCTATAAAATATCTCACTTACATGAATTGGTCAGAGAAAAGCTGTATAATTTTAAGGAACATTAAGGAAAAAAAAATACCTGTTCTGCGCATGTGTCCGCCCCCCCCCCCCCCCATTTATACTTATCTGAGCCTGATCTTGATCCAGCGATGTGCACGAGAACAGTGGCTTTCCCGGGTCTGTCCCCCCCCCCAGAATGGGAGCCATTCTGCGAAAAGGGAGCGGCAGGCAAGGCCGAGCTTACCTGCCTGTGTCAATAGACTCAGACAAGGTGGCAATTGCCTCCAAGCAACTTCCTATGGGGGCTCTCAGCGAAGAGAAGGAGCCAGGAGTGCAGGCAGGGGACCCCAGAAGAAGAGGATCAGGGCTGCTATGTGCAAAACCGTTACACAGAGCAGGTAAGTAGAACATGTTTGTTATTTTAAAAACCAAAGCTTAAGGCTGGGTTCACACTTATGTCAGATGCAGCTCGCAGCAAGGGTCCACTGCGTCCCTGTTCTCCGTTCCAGGGACAAATCAGGCCCCAATTTTTGCCTGAATTCAGACCTGAAATGGAGCCAAAGATGCACAGGACCCTTCTGCAGTGCACTCCACGGCCGTGTCGAAGATGTGTGAACCGGCTCCATTGAGAGCCAGGCACAGTCTCCTGTCATGCAAATTGGATGTGTGGAAGACCGCATCCAATTTGCATAAGTGTGAACCCAGCCTTAAGAGTCCATATAGTGAACTTGGTGTTGAGTTATTCACTTTAAAGCAGAGTTCCACCTCAAAAAGTGGAACTTACGCTCGTTGTACTCCTCCCCCCTCTGGTGCCTACATTTGGAACCTTTCAGGGGGGACAGGATACTTGTCTAATATAGGTATCCTTTTCCCACTTCCGGGAGCCTCAGCCGCGGTTATTGACATCACCACCCGGGCTCCTTCCTACTCCACCGGCCGCCAGGCCAGTAGGAGAGAGGAGCGGAGCCTCGCGCATGAGCAGTAGGGTTCCCGGCGTGAAGCTGTAAGGCTACACTGCTGGGTTCCCTTACTCATAATGAAGGCAGCAGCACCTGACAGCTGATGGAAACATCAGCTGCCAGGCCAACATCCCTGGACTTCAGGACAGGTAAGTGTCCGATTATTCTGCTGGCATTTAATTTTTGCAGTGGTCGGTGGACCTCCTCTTTAAGGTCATCACAGAGGACAAAGGGGGCACTCTTTATGTCTAGAGGAAAAAATTATTAATCTCCAAATACGGAAAGGTTTCTTCACAGTAAGAGCTGACTCCGGGAATAGACTCCCTCCAGAGGTGGTTCTGGCCACCTCAGTAGATTGCTTTAACCACTTGCCCACCAGCCGCCGTCATTAAACTGCGGCAGGTTGGCTCTATTACGCGAATCACCGTAGCTGTATTTCAGCTTGTGCAATAGATACAGTGGGCGCGCGCATGGCACCTGAGGCACAATGTAAATCTGTCAATGTAACAAACAGATCCCGTTCTGATGGGGGAGTAGAGATAGTCTGTTCCTAGTGATCAGGAACAGCAATCTTTCTCCTCCTCCAGTGACTACACTCCCCCCACAGTTAGAAACACCTCCCAGGGAACACATTTAACCTCTTGATCACCACTAGTGTTATCTCCTTCCCTGCCAGTGTAATTTATACAGTAATCAGTGCATATTTAGAGCTGTATTGCTGTATAAATGTCACTGGTCCCAAAAAAGTGTCCGATCTGTCCGCTCCAATGTTGCAGTTGCGCTAAAAATCGCAGATCAAAAAAAGAAAAATGCAATAAATCTATCCCCTATTTTGTAGACGCTATAACTTTTGCGCAAACCAATGAATATACATTAATTGCTAATTTTGTTTTTTTACCAAAAATATGTAGAAGAATACATATTGGCCTAAACTGAGGAAGACATTTTTTTATATATTTTTTGGGATATTTATTCTAGCAAAAAGTAAAAAAAAAATGTTTTTCAAAATTATCCCTCTTTTTTTGTTTGTAGCGCAAAAAAATAAAAAAACCGCAGAGGTGATCAAATACTATCAAAAGAAAGCTTTATTTGTGGAAAAAAAAAGGACATAAATTTTATTTGGGTACAACGTCGCATGACCGTGCAATTGTCAGTTAAAGCGATGCAGTCCCATATCGCAAAAAATGGCCTGGTCATTAAGGGGGCAAATCCTTCCAGTTTTTAAAGGGGTTGTAAACCCTCGTGTTTTTTCACCTAATGCATCCTATGCATTAAGGTGAAAAAACACCTGGCAGTGACTGGCCCCCCAGCCCCCCGTTTTACTTACCCAAGCCCTGGAATTTCACCCGGCGGAGACGTACTCTTCCTCTGCCCGGGGTTCTCGGCTCTTGATTGGATAGATTGATAGCAGTGCAGCTATTGGCTCCCGCTGCTGTCAATCAAATCCAATGACATGGGCGCCGGGGGGGCGGGCCGAGTCCGGAGTTCGTGTCTATGGACGCCGAGTGTTGGACTCGGGAGTGCTCCCGCAAGGTAATCCCTAGGGAGAGTGCTTCTCTTAGGGGGTTATATGATGCGGGGAGGAGCCGCAAGAGCGGCCGAGGGACCCCAGAAGTCGGTGTTCGGGGGGCCTCTCTGTGCAAAACAAGCTGCACAGTGGAGGTAAGTATGACATGTTTTTTATTTAAAAAAAATAAAACCTTTACAATCACTTTAAGTGGTTAAAAAAGGCCTGGATCCTTTCCTAAATGTACATAATATAATTGGGTACTGCTATTTATAGATAAAGTTGATCCAGGGAATTTTTGATTGCCTCTCGGGGGATCAGGAAGTTAATCTTTCCCCTGCTGGAGCAAATTGGAGCATGCTTTTCTGGGGTTTTTCACCTTCTCTGGATCAGCTGTGGGTATAGGTTTGTGTAGGTGGGATTGTATGCTTTTTTTTTATTGTTTGAACTAGATGGACTTGTATCTTTTTTCAACCTGACTATGTAATTATGTAATGTTAGTTTAACCAAAAGTTCATGGTAAGCATCCATAGCATATGAGTTTCCTGTAGGTGTGGTATCATTTATCCATAGCACCCCCTCATCAGAAGGGCTTACCTCCTTGCTCTTGGATCTATCTATTGCCCATAGAGGATAATTAAAAGGGTCACTTAAAGTGATTGTAAACCCTTAAATATACCCAATGAAGTGAGTAGCCATAGAGATACACAGAGAGTAAACAGATCTTCCTACATAAGTTGTACTTATTTATCTACAGCTCTCTCTTCACTACAGCCTCCTAAAATACATAGATCTAAGGCTATTTCTCAGCTCCAGAAGGCGGTGACTGGGATCTGACATCACACACTTCACGTCATAAAGCAGGGAGCTACAGTGCCTTGCAAAAGTATTCACCCCCCTTGGTATTTTTCATGTTTTGTTGCCTCACAACCTGGAATTAACATGGATTGTTTTAGGATTTGCATAATTTAATTTACAGAACATACCCACAACTTTGAAGATTTTTTTTTTTATTGTGAAGCAAAGAACAAATAGGACAAAATAACAGAAAAAGCCAATGTGCATAACTATTCACCCCCCCCTCTAAAGTCAATACTTTGTAGAGCCACCTTTTGCGGCTATCACAGCTCCAAGTCGCTTTGGATAAGTCTCTATGAGCTTACCACATCTTACCACTGGGATTTTTGCCCATTTCTCCTTGCAAAACTGCTCCAGCTCCTTCAAGTTAGATGGTTTGCGTTTGTGAACAGCAATCTTTAAGTCTGATTTTCTATTGGATTGAGGTCTGGGCTTTGACTAGGCCATTCCAACACATTTACATGTTTCCCCTTAAACCACTTAAGTGTTGCTTTAGCAGTGTGTTTGGAGAAGGTGAACCTCCGTCCTAGCCTCAAATCACACACAGAGTGGTACAGGTTTTGCTCAAAAATATCCCTGTATTTAGCACCATCCATCTTTCCCTCAACTCTGACCAGTTTCCCTGTCCTGACTGCTGAAAAACATCCCTGCAGCATAATGTGGCCACCACCATGTTTCACTGTGGGGATGGTGTTCTTTGGGTGATGTGTTGGGTTGCGCCAGACATAGCATTTTCTTTGATGGCCAAAAAGTAAAATATTAGTCTCATCAGACCAGAGCACCTTCCTCCATACATTTTGGGAGTCTCCCACATGCCTTTTCGCAAGTAAAAAGAAATTCAATCTGGATGGCTGCACTCCAACGATAATTTCTATATTGGTTAAAAACCATACAGCAAGAAAAAAAAAATGGCGATACACGTCATTCTTCCCTTGGAGGATGCGGTTTCCTTCAAGGACGGTCTTGAGAGAAGAATATACCAAGACCTCAAGAGAATCTACGGGCTAGCTGGTATGGCTTGCAAACCTGCCCCGGGCCAAGCGGCTATGTCCAAGGCTATGGAAACCTGGACAGAGAAAGTGGACTCCATACTCAGAGGGGTTTCAGCAGAGTTGGTCAGAGGCTCGGCAGTCCAGGAACTGAAGCTGGAAGAGCCCTTCCTGGGGGAGGCTTCTATCGATCTTATCCGCCTGCTGGCCTGGACTATGTTGTCTGCGGTCACAGCTAAGCAGGCCTTGTGATTACGGCCGTGGGTCGCCGATCCTGCATCCAAACAAGCCTGGTGTAGGATCCCCTTTGAGGGCTCCTCGCTATTTGGTAACAGGCTGGACAGTGCTATATCCCGGCCACCGGTGGGAAGTCAGGCTTCCTACCTCAGGATAGGCATCTGTTTGGTCAGAAGAGACCTCAGCTTAGAAGACGCAGTACCGAGAGTTCAAGGGAAGAATGCTGTTACAGGCCCGGCCGGGACTACAGAATGAATTGGAACTGGGGGCAGGCTCCCTTCCGAAAATCCGCTAAAAGCCAGGCATCCAGTGGACGTGAGCCGGCTAAGTCGTTTTGAGATTGGGCCCACCCAGGCGGGTTGGGTAGGGGCTCGTTTGCTTCTCTTCCGGGATAGGTGGCCTCAATCTTGGATTACTGGACCATCAAGACAATATCCTCAGGCCACACATGGTCCTTCACCAGTATTCCTCCCCCCAGATTTATTTCCACCCTGCTACCACAGTCAGAAGAAAAGAAGAAGGTGTTACTATCCTACGTGGATTCGCTGAAAACACAGGGAGCGGCGGTACCTGATCCAAAGGTCAAAGAGTTCCAGGGGGTGTACTCCCCTCTCTTCTTAGTTCAGAAGAAAAATGATTCATGGTGTCCAGTGATAGATCTAACTTACATGAACAAATTCATAAAATATGAAAGGTTAAAAATGGAGACCCTGTCTACCATCCAAAAAGCCTTGCAACCAGGCGCTTGGCTGATCTCAATCGACCTAAAAGATGCTTACTTTCATGTGCCTGTGGCAGAGGAATTCCAGTTCCAAGTCGGGCAAGAACATCTGCAGTTTACCTGCCTCCCTTTTGGGGTGACAACATCGACCTGAGTCTTTTCAAAGGTTCTACTGGCCGTTGTGGCCCTCATCAGGACAAGAGGGATAAGCTTGTACCATTACCTCCATGACCTACTGTTGCTGTCCCAGGACAAGGAGCAATTATTGATCCACAAGGAGCTGGTTATCTCCACACTGATCGACTTCAGATGGCTCCTAAACCTGGAGAAAAGCCATCTAGTACCTGTCCAGCGCCTGATATACTTGGGGGTCCAGTTCAACACAGTGGAAAGCACCATCTCTCTTCTGGTGGAGAAAATCCCAGTTATCCGAAAGTGAATTTCTCAGGCTCTTAACTCCTCATGCCTGAAGGCCTCACAGTGCCTGAGAATTATCGGCACAATGGTCTCTACGACCCCCATGGTCAAGTGGTCTCTGTGGTGGTTATGCCCCTTTCAGACAGGGTTCTTTTGGCAATGGAATTAGGGGGACATCAATCAATCCATTCGCATAACATCAGTGATGAGGAACAACCTCTTCTGGTGGCTTCAGCGCAGAAATTTTTTTTTTTCATTATAAATTCTTTATTTTCATTTTACAGGTGCAGGTTTTACAGTTACACAACTTAATAATCATATTTTCCCAATTAATCTCTTCCCTTTGAGATTCAAATCAAACTACAAACAATAATATTCCTTTATATTGTCTTCTACTTTTCCCCTTTGTATTGTCCACTGAACAAAAAGACAAAAAAGCAAAAAACAAAAAAAAAAGAGAAAAAAAAAGGAAAAAAAAAGGCAGGAAGGAACATCAGTTCACCTTTCCTCTACTCCTGTAATTTTATTTTCCTATTTTATCTCTCCCCCCCCCCTCCTCCCCCGTTCTTCTCCCAAGGGAAAAGACGAGAGAAAAGAGAAAAACAAAAAAAAAAAACAAAAAAAAAAACAAAAGGTAACTAAGACATAAAAAAAAAAAAAAAAAAATTAGGAAAAAGTCTTCCTAGACTGGTTGGGTGAGCGTTCTCTCCCTCTGTCATTCCTCCTCCCCGCCCCGGCCCCCCCCTCTTTGTTTCCCATGTACTTTCTCCCTCATGAGGCTATTGGCGGTTTTGTTCCCTATATAACATATAGGGTGTCCATGTCTCCTGGTATCTATCTTCTTGTTCTCTTAACTTCATGGTGAGTTTTTCCATTAATTGAATTTCTGCTCTCGTCGGGGCTATAGTTTTTTTCCATAAACTCGGTATGTACGCCTTTGCGGCGTTCAGAAAATGTCCCACTAATAAGTTTTTGTATTCTCCAATAGATATCGGGGTGTCATGTAGCAGGTATACTGCTGGATTTTCTCCCAGTGATACTTCAGTGATTTCTTCCACTGTTTCCCTTACCATCTTCCAGAATTCTTTAACTCCGGGGCATTCCCAAAATATGTGTATCATAGTTCCCTCTTCCCTTTGACATCTCCAGCACGTGTTTTCTAATTGTGGATATATCCGATTTAACGCTGATGGTGTTCTATACCACCTTGTCAGTATTTTATATCCACCTTCTTGATATTTGGTTGCCCTTGATGTCTTATGTGTGAGGTGGCATATTTTAAGTTTCTGGGAGTCCGGGAACATTATCCCCAGATCTCTTTCCCATGCCTGTAAAAATGTTAACTCTTGTGGAGCCTTAAGTTCTACCAATAAAGAGTGCATAATTGATAACCCATGTTTCCCTGGTTCCTCTCTCAGGCATAGCTGCTCGAATTTAGATGTTGTCCTTATTTCTGCCATTTGCGTTTTTATTGCTCGGAGAAAGGCCTTAAGCTGTAGTCTCCTGAAAAAATTGATTTCTCCTGAAAATTCTAAGTCTACCTCCTCCCCTGTCATCACTCTGTTCTCTCTCGTGAAATCTTGGAGCCTACTTACCCCTCTTCTCCTTAAGTTCCTAAACTCTACCTCTACTAGACCTGGCTCAAAGCTTGGTGTGCCCAAGATTGGAATCATCGGACTTGGGGACTTTGATATCTCCGTTTTCCTAAATACCTTTTTAGTCACTTGAATTGTCGCCCCTATTGTGGGGTGTCTTTTTACCTGCTGAGGAATTTCTGTGTCCAATATCCATGCTATCCCTTCCAGGGGTATGCCAGTTATCGCTTGTTCCATACATAACCATGGTTTATCCCTTTTCACTGTGCACCACTCCATTACTCTCGCTAAGTGTACTGCTTCATAATAGTTCACTGGATCTGGGAATCCCACTCCTCCTCTATCTTTAGGTTGAACCAAGATATCCCTCTGAATTCTTGCCGGTTTCCCTACCCATATAAAGTTTGCAAATCTCGTTCTCAACTCTCTCATGAATCCTGCTGGGATCTTGATTGGTAATGCCTGAAATAGGTATATCAATCTAGGCATAATATTCATTTTGATGATGTTAATTCTACCAAACCATGTAAATATTTCCTTGTCCCACCGCTGAAAGTCTGCTTTTATTTGTCGCATTAGGGATAGAAAATTCAGTTCGAACATTTTCTCTAGTTTCTTTGTTATTTTAGTCCCCAGGTAATTTATATGGGACTCCGTCCATTTAAAAGTAAAATGTTTAGTTAATTGTTTTTGAAGTACGTTGTTTATTCCTATTCCCATTGCCTCAGATTTACCGTAATTTATCTTGAAGTTAGAAGCCTCTCCGTATTTACGTATCTCCACTAGCAGTGAGGGGAGAGACGTGATTGGGGAGGTAACAAAGAATAACAGGTCGTCCGCATAAGCAGCGAGTTTCTGTTCTTTTTCTTGAGTTGGTATGCCTTTAATATCTGAACTGGCTCGTATGGTTCTCAGAAAGGGTTCTAATGTCAAGATAAATATGATAGGCGAGAGTGGACATCCCTGCCTTGTTCCATTGTATATAGGGAAGGGTTCCGATATTATGTCATTTATTTTAACCCGTGCTCTTGGATTGGAATACAGGCTTTTGATCCATTTTAACATCCCATTTCCCAGGCCTATATATTGCAACGTCACTTCCAGGAATGTCCAGTCCACCCTATCAAAAGCTTTTTCTGCATCTGCAGAAATCAGCGCCATAGGTCTTTTCTGACATTGCACTGAGTATATTGCACTTAAGACTCTTTGCGTGTTTTCTCTGCCTTCCCTTTCCGGGGTAAATCCCACTTGATCTGGGTGTATTATGTTTGGGATATGTGCCATTAATCTAGTTGCCAATATTTTTGTTAGGATCTTTAGATCCACGTTTAATAAAGAAATTGGGCGGTAGCTTGCGCATTGTGCTGGATCTTTCCCTTCTTTTGGAATTACTGTGATATGTGCCATTAATGTCTCTGCTGGCATCCTTGCCCCTTCCCTAATTGAGTTAAATGCGGCAATAAATTCCGGTGCTAGTTTTTCTGCAAATGTCTTATAATAGAGCAGAGTATACCCGTCTGGTCCTGGTGCCTTACCTCTATTCAGTGATTTAAGGGCTTCTGTAAATTCTTCTATTGTAATTGGGCCATCTATCTCATCTGCTTCCTCTTCTCCTATCTTAGGCATCCCTGCTGCTTCTATATACTCCTCTGCCCTTTCCCTTTTTTTTTTTTTTTATCTTTCTTCTGTTACATTACTCTCAATTTGGTATAGTTTAGTATAAAAATCTCTAAACTCTTTCGCTATAGCTTGTGGCGAGTTAACCAGTGCATCCCCTGCTGTTTTTATGCACTCAATGTGGTTCCGTGCTTTTGTCTCTCTGAGCGCGTTTGCCAGCATCCTACTAGATTTGTTTCCGTATTCATAGAATACTCGCCTACCATGTGCTATCTTTACTTTTGCTTTATCCATTAGTAGCAAATTTAATTCATTGCGAAGACTTGTCAATTTTTCTTCCGTTTGTATTGCTACAGTTTTTTTGTGGGCCTTTTCAAGCACCCGTATCTCTTCTAGCAGGAGGTCCAGCTTGGCACTCAGAGAGCGTTTTCTATGTGCCCCCAGTGATATTAGAACGCCTCTAATAACACATTTATGTGTTTCCCAGACACACAAAGGTGTTATTTCATCTGATTTATTCTCTTGAAAGTATAATTCTATCTCATGCGCAATTTTTTCCTCATATATTAATTCCTTTAATAGTGTTTCATTGATCTTCCAGTGCCACTCCCGTGTCACTTTCTCTCCCCATTCTATTACACAATGAGTTGGTGCATGGTCTGAAAGTGTGAAGGAGCCTATTGAAGCTTCCAGTACACTCGAGAGGGCATTCTGGGATACAAAGACGTAATCGATTCTGGTATATGTCTTATGTCTTGTTGAAAAGAATGTATAGTCCCTCTCGTGTGTGTTCCGAATTCTCCAACTATCCACTAATTGTAAGTCTTGTAGCATCTCTTTTGCTTTTCGAAGTTTTATATAGGATATATGTGAGGTTCCCTTTGAGGAGTCTAACATGGGCTCTAATGCCATATTTAAATCTCCTCCCATTATTAGGACTCCTTCTCTATTTTGGTATACTAAATTTAGATATTTCTCCAATACTCCTATTTGATCCACGTTTGGTAAGTATATGCTCACTAAGGTTACCTTTTGTTCCCCTATTTCTCCTTTCACAATAAGAAGGCGCCCTTCATCATCTGTAATTATTTTTACCTCTTTCCAAGGTATCTGTTTCGCTAAGATAATAGACACCCCACTTGCTTTCGATGTCTGTGAGGCACTATGATACACTGTGGGAAATTTCCGGTTGCCCATTTTTGGTATTTTATTTTTTTTAAAGTGTGTTTCCTGTAAAAAAATGATCTGTGATTTAAATCTCCCTAATTCCGCCAACAGTCTCATGCGTTTTTCTGCACTGTTTAAACCTTTTATGTTATATGAGGTTAAGGTTATTTTAGTCATGGTTTAGTCCGGGGAGAGGAGGAGGAAGGCGCGGCCGCCCCCAGTCCACGAAAGAAATAAAGAGAAAAAAAAAAAAAAAGGCCGCCCCACAAAAACAAAAATGAGCGTCCTAAAAAACACCTAAAAAAAAAAGGAAAGAAAAAAAAGGAAAAACAAAAAGGAAAAAAAAAAAAAAAATAGGTGAAGCTCCTCTAATTTACCTCCTCTTGGAGGAGAGGTGCTTCAGGTAGGGGAGGTGGTCAGTCAGGGCAGAGCGTCAGAGTCCCTGCGTCTTTTCTCCTGCACATGCACTCTGTCTGCTATCCCATTATTTACATACATACGCGTCCCTCTATAATTATAATCTGTATTCTTATCATACCATATAATTTTTACATATCGTTCAACCTTATTTTTGTTCTCAGGCACCAGATAATTTTTTCTCTTCTTCTTTTTTTCCCCTTCTGGGTTTCCCCCATTCCCTCAGTGATCTCTAATAATCCCAAAGGGTAAATGACGAACAGTCAGTACTTTCTGTTATTATCCCTTATTCCCCTCCATATCAGTGGTTCTATTTTCCTCTATTCTCTTTTATGTCCCTGCCTGAAAGGATCCGTACTCTCCTACTTCTCTATGTAGGGGAAGGGGGGAGAGAGAAGAGTAAGATAAAAAAAAAAAAAAGAAAAAAGATGCCATGTCTACTTTCCGTCCCCTTCTCTCCCGCCCCCGCTCCTTCTTGTGTTGTGTTACTCTCTGTGTAAACACCCCTTCTCTTTATTCATCCCGTGCAGTCAGTGCAGCCACTTTATCAATTCCTCCCTAAATATTCTAGTCCCCCCATTATATAACTTGTGTTTCATTCCCTCCCTTCAGCCCCACTAGAAGCACTAGTGAGAGAGAAGAAAGGAAGAGAAAAAAATAAAAAATAAAAAAAACACTAATAAAATATAAATCCATAAAGTGAGCAAGGAAAAAAAAAAAAGAAGAGGAAGGGCCTACTATAATTACGCCCTATTTACACCCTAATGTATCTGTGTATTTATATGTGATTATTATAAATTGTGTAAAAATTGAAAATATATTAATTCCTAATTGCTTCCCTCCACCTCCTATATATCCTAATCTTCCAATTTATACCTCCTACCCCCCCCCTCTTAAGGGGACCTCTATTTAACACATTATCCAAATTTATCAATCATAAATGAAAACAATAAGAAGAAACAATAAACAAAAAACAAAAAAAAGAAACAATACAAAACAATACCAAAAAAAAATAATAAAAAAAACAAATTAAACAGAAAAAAAAAAAAAAAACACGGAAACAATCTAAACCAGAAGTTCCTTCCCTCCCTCTCCTCTGTTATTAGACTCCAACGAGTCCATTACTTTCTCCCAATACTGGTCCCCACAAGTTTGTTTCCGGCATTTCTCCCGAAGTTAACCTCTCGTAGGGGTCTTATGCTGCACTGGGAAAGCGTCCAAACAAGAAAGCCCCGAAGGGGCGAAAGCAAAAAAAAAAAAAAAAAGAAAGAGTTTTTTTCCCTCTTCCCCTTTCATTTCCACTTCTTATCTTTCGTCTAAGACCCTTCTAGGATCTTCTCCCAATTCCTTAGTTTCCTCCTTTCTCTTGATTCTTCTTCCCTTTCTATTTTTTTTTTCTTTTTTTCAAATACTGTTCGCTCTTTTTTCCCTGGTTTAAGATTCTTCCCACCCTTCTGCCTCTGTTAGTGGTATTGGGGGTATTCGGTTGTTGCCGGTAGTTCTGTCCAGTCGGGGACCTCCAAGGCCCCCACCCCCATGAAACCAAAAAGGTCCCCCAGCTGAGCCGGATTCCGTAAATTAAAACTGTGACCCCCTTTTTTAACAATCACTGCTAATGGGTATCCCCATTTATATGTAGCCCCATTATTAAGTATGTATTCCAATAGTGGCTTCAGCATGTGCCTCCTATACTTCGTCTGTCTACAAAGGTCCGGGTATATTTGTATTTCTTTCTCTCCGTGTACCACAGGTCCCTCCCGCCATGCTACCCTTAATATGTCTTCTTTTGCCCGGAAGAAATGTACCCTACACAGGACATCTCGTGGGTCCTTTTGGGCTGCCTTGCGAGTGGTGGGGATCCTGTGGACCCGGTCCAGTTCAATTAATGTATTCAGTGGATTTTTCAATATTTGGTTAAATATGGTCATAACCGTTTCTCTTAGGTTGGGGCCCTCAATGTCCTCTGGAATCCCTTTCAGCCGTAAATTATTTCTCCTGCTCCTGTTCTCGGATTCCTCGGATTGCAGCTGTAATGCGACTAACCTCTGATGCTGACTCTGTATTTTATCCTCAAGACTCTCCAATCGTATATTGTGTGCCTGCAACAATTTTTCCGTTTGTTGCGTCCTGGAGTCTACCTTCTCTATATTATCCTGCATCACTTTGATCTCCTCCCTTAGGGCCCCCGTGGTGTCATTTAGCATTTCCAATATGTCCGCTCTTGTAGGGAGAGCTTTGATAAGTTGTCTAATATCTGACATAGTCCCCTTCTCGGTCTGTACCTCGGACCCCGCTCCCCCCCCAGATCCAGACTCACGGTAACACCTGTATTCTGTTGACGTACCTGCTCTTCACTGGTGTTTGCTGGATCTCTGCTGGTGGGGTTGGAGATTGCGGGGAGGTGTCCACCTTGTGCTCCTTCCTGTGTCCCGGGTCCCGACTCTGGGGCTGTTGGGGCTGTTGATACAAATGGAGCCTGTAGGGAGACTTCCGATAGTGACCTCCTGGATGTCATTATGCCGTCCCTATTCTCCAAAGACAGTTGTGTCTCCTCTCTCCCTGCAGTATGCCGGGTGCTATACAGGTGTCTTGGGGCGGTGTTGTGAAACTTCCCTGCAGTCTTCCCCCGCTTCGACATGGGCAGAGAATCAGTCATACAGTTCTACCAGTCCACCGTGTGATTACAGATTGGTCAGCCGCTGTTTGGAATCTGCTGTGTAAACCGATATGTGGAGCTGCGATGAGCGGTGTTCCACTACCACCTTGGCCTTAGCCTCCGTCCATCCGACCGATATGCTGATATGCTGTGTGCTGCTTGTCAGCTCACCCGCTCCCCACTGTACTCCGCGGTCTGCCGCTATGTGCCTCACGCTCCCGCTCCCCGCTGTACTCCGCGGTGTGCCGCTATGCCCCTCACGCTCCGCCGATGCTAACTCCCCCGGAAGGGCAAAAGTCATCTTCACAATCTGGGCTCAAATGTCCTGGAACTTTGCACTCGCCTTCGTCACCACACACTGCCGTGAGGGGGCAAGGGAGCACTTGGAGCTCCACCCTACTCCAAGAGGTCGAACCCATCATGTCTTGGGCCCAGAAAGACCTGGTAGTCAGACGCCGAACTCTCTCCTCACTCCGCCATGTCAGACCACTCCCCCGGAAGTGAATCTATTTGCATCCCCCTGCAACTTCAAGGTCAAAAAGTACTATGCAAATGAATAAACCGAGCTAGGAATATAAACCAATCTATAAAAGGCAGCTGCTAAAAGTGGGATACACACACATAGGTAGATAGAGAATTGTATAAAGCTGCACCAGTAAAAATTAAAAAAAATAATAAATTTTTTTAAAATAAATATTGTATAGCCAGAAATGACAGTTCTAACAGTATGATCTATGGCCATGGAGGAGCACATAGATAATGACCTGAAACGTAAATTGAATCCAAAACAGTCCACAATGTAGTTAAAATCCAGTACATAGTCCTGTTGAATACCAATTTTGTGCTTCAATATACGATATTTCACCCCCGAGATAATGGAGGAAAAAACACCACAGTGACTATCCTTCACTTTGATTGTGACATAAAAGATTAAGCCCGGCCACCGGATGAATTGCACGCTTACCGGATGGCCAAGCAGTATAGGCACATAGGATGTATAATAGGCGGCTTCCTGAATGGGGATCAGCTGATGGAACTGGTCGGGCAGATAGCGATCATCCAAGAAAGAACGGTCCCTCTACTCTGTACACTCCACCAAGAAGATTCCCACTGCATTGAAAAAAGTGAAAGTCCTGCCCTGGGCTAGGCCTAGGCCTTCGGAATAGATGCCTTGACGGATCAGTGGAGTTTCAACAGGGCATACACCTTTCCCCCTTTCCTCCCGATCATCCTCAAGTTCTTACGGAGACTTTAAGTGGAAGCGGTCGAGGTGGTGGTGATTGCTCCTTACTGGCCGAACAGGCCTTGGTTTCCCCTCCTGACCCAGCTCAGCTTCCGGAACCTGGTGCCTCTTCCTCTCAGGCCAGACCTTCTTTCTCAGGGGCAGTCCTGCACCTTTGTCTGGCATTACTGAGACTGATGGTCTGGTTCTTGAGAAGGAGAGGCTGGAATCTCTTGGGTGCGCTTTAAGAGTGATTTCTACCCTCATGAGCTCAAGAAAGGCAAGCACGAATAACATATATAAGAAAATCTGGTCCAAGTTTGTCGAATTTTCATCCTCTACGAGCATATCATTTAGGGATCCAGAGATCCAGGATATCCTCAGCTTTCTTCAATCTGGCCTAGATCTGTCTCTATTCATCAGCTCTTTTAGAGTCCAAGTCTCAGCCTTATTGGCCTTCCTCGGAACATCATGGGCTGTTCACCCACTAATTGTGGGGCGTCAAGACTCAGTCCCCAAAGAAGACAAAGATTCCCCAAATGGGATCTTTCCCTCATTCTTGACTCATTGTCTGGACTCAGTATCATGGGATCTTCCCCGCTTTCTATCAAAGACCTTTCTTCCATGAGAACCAAGAAATCGTCCTGCCTACATTCAGGTCTCCAGGGTCTACTGAGGTTCATCCTCTGGATATTGGCGAAATACTCAAGGAATACCTGCAAGCTACTTCCTCCTTTAGACGCTCTGAATACCTGTTCATGCTCTACTCCGGCAGTAACAGAGGGAAGCGAGCTTCAACAAGAACGATTGTGGCCTGGACTGTTCAGTCCATTCAGCAGGCTTTTAGAGCTAAGTAGTTAGCTCCTCCAGAGGCGGTGAGGGCACATTCCACCAGGGGTATGGCGGCTTTGTGGGCAGCATGACGTGGCTCCAGATGTCATCTGCAAAGCGGCCTCTTGGGCCTTTATTAATACTTTTATGTCACATTACTGCATAGAGCCTGCTTCTCTATCTTCTGTGAACTTTAGTTTACGAATCATGTCAGTTGGGGCAAATTAAAACTTTTTCGTTCAGCATACCCACCCCGTGTGGTCTGGCTAGTTATTTCCCACACAAAGGCTGCCATGGAGTCTGTAAGGAAAATGGAAACTTTATTATCAAATACTTACCATAATTTTCCTTTCCTGATGGACTCCATGGCAGATGGAGTTCCCACCCATTTGGTCAAAGAGTTGGCTGGTTACGGAACGCAGTCCCTTGTGGTGAGTTCAAATTTATGGGTATGGGGTCCTATAGCATTGGAGAGGAGGCGGGGTTAACCCACACGAAGGCTGCCATGAAGTCCATCAGGAAAGGAAAATGACGGTAAGTATTTGATAATACATTTTCCGTTGTTTAACACATTTTTGTTGTGTTAAAGCTTAGAGAAAATCCTTCCAGCAAAAAAGATATAGAACACTTATTAGCCCCTTTTTTATACATATATACACATATATATATATATATATATATATATATATATTTCTTGGCCATACCTCACATCAGCACACAATGGGTTAACGCCTCATCTGGCTCCCACGTGACTACCTTTTCCTAGCTGAATAAAAGACAGCCCCTCCCCCACTGACGTGTTCTTTTTTTTTTGGTCTGCTCCAGGCCACCTGTGTATTGCAGCGGTGAGCACTTAGTTTGCGGCAAGGATATCCCCCCTACCGCACCGCACCTCCATGTTCAGCCTCTCATGGAGTTGGAAGACCCTGAATGTTGGACGGTAAAGCCTCCTGAAACTGGGTATCCCTTGTGTCGGGTCGCGGGCAAAATTGCTTAGATAGCACAAATATTTTACAGGTGTGGTATTAATAAGCTCTGCAATGTCACCATTGGGATTTTCCTGTCTTGTATAGGCAGCGTGCCGCTCTCCTGGCTTTGTCTTCAATTTGAGAACGGCGTTGGATGATGTCACAGAGGGCAGGGAGACGGGCAGCGTGGGGTAGCGACTGCCAGTCACCAAGCAGCAGCTTAAACAGTCTTAGAATGTTCGGACAGTAGAGGTGTAAAGTTCTGACTTAATACTTGTATCTATAACATCTATAGCATCTATAACATAATACTTGTCAGTTCTAATCTGTTATTTAACACCATGTATGTCAGTTTGATGCAATGTTTTATCCAAATGGAATGCATATGTTCTGGACCCTGTAATGTCAAATATATTTCACACAAAGTGTTTTTTTTAACTCAAATAAAAAGTCTTAGAGCCGGCAGAGGAATTGGTTTCTCTCCCCTCTCTGTGGTCCTGACAGTTTTCTCTTGTGTGGTAAAGACTTGTTGCTGTTTGCTCCCCTGCTGTCTTGTCTCAGATTCTGTGTCTCCTGTCTGCCTCTAGAAGGCTGTCAGACCTCATCTGTTGCTGCTTAACTCCTTCAGATCTGCGCTATATCCGAATGATGGCTACAGCGCAGATCTGCTTTGCCGGGAGGCCGTCAATAGACGTCCCCCCTTTTGAAAGCTGGCCGCACCCCCTGCAGGGCACACACGGAGTCAATGGGACTCGGGTGATTACAGATCGGAGTAAGGGGTCAATCCCGACCCCTTACCACGTGATCAGCTGTCAGCCAATGACAGCTGATCACGTGATGTAAACAGAGGCTCGGTAATCGTTTTTTTTTCTTCTCACGCTGACAGCGTGAGAAGAAAAAAAAGCCGATCACCGGCTCCTGTTGAAGGGACATCGGTCCCGAGCAGGGAGAGGTGAAGCTGCCTCATATGTTCCCACAGTGCCCACCAATCAGTGCCCACAGTGCCCATCAATCAGTGCCCACCAGTACACCAGTGCCACCTATCAATGCCCACGATTGCCACCTATCAATGCCCACCAGTGGTGCCTCATCAGTGCCACCTAGCAGTGCTGCCT
The DNA here is from genome assembly GCA_028564925.1 of Lithobates sylvaticus. Classification (NCBI taxonomy): domain Eukaryota; kingdom Metazoa; phylum Chordata; class Amphibia; order Anura; family Ranidae; genus Lithobates; species Lithobates sylvaticus. The sequence continues at coordinate 476,417,578 of CM053028.1, forward strand.
ATCAGTGTCACCTACTAGTGCCGATCAGTGCCCATCACTGCCACCCATCAGTGCCAGCTATCAGTGCCCTTCAGTGCCACCTATCAATGCCTTTCAGTGTCGCCCATCAGTGCCACCCATCAGTGCCCACCAGTGCCACCTCATCACTGCCCACCAGTGCTGCCTATTAGTGCCCACGAGTGCCGCCTATTAGTGCCCATCAGTATCGCCTTATCAGTGCCCACTAATGCAGCCTATCCGTGCCCATTAGTGCAGCCTATCAGTGCCCATCAGTGTAGCCTCATCAGCGTACATCAATGAAGGTGAAAAATTACCTGTTTGAAAAATGCATTAACAAAATATAAAACGGTTTTGTATTTTTTTTTTAATTCAGTCTTTTATAATTAAAAAAAAATAAAATAAAAAACAGAGAGGTAATCAAATACCACCAAAAGAAAGCTCTATTTGTGGGAAAAAAATAATAAAAATGTAATTTGAGTACAGTGTTGTATGACCGCGCAATTGTCATTCAAAGAGTGACAGCGCTAAAAGCTGAAAATTGGTCTGGGCAGGAGGGGAGTTTACGTGCCCAGTAAGCAAGTGGTTAACTAAGTAGATAAAAGCGGATGGGTCTTAAAGAGACAAGGTACCAGTTTTTTTCTTGGACAGAATTATGGGTTTTTTCCATGTGTGTGTTTTTTTGTTTTTTTTTCACATATGAGCTCACCACACCTGTCAGTGGCACATGACTATTGTATAATAGATGTTAAAATGCTTACACTCTATTGCCAGACCAACCCCCCAGCTACTACTTCCCCCCATACCTTTTACCCAAAAACTGAGACCACACCAAGCTGGAGTAAATCTTGGCCATAGCAGCTATTTTATTAATCACTCAAATAAAATTAACATTAACTGTATAAACATCTGTTATGACCACCCCCATCATTTAAATACGTTGGTCTTTGCAGGAAAAAAACCCCAATCTTGCCACTCGATCCACTCCGGCACTGCGGTACCTTAAACTTGAACTAGGCCTCCAGCTGACATACTAGCTCCAAGACAACTAACCACTGACCGCAGTGCCCCCGTTAACCAAAATTCCAGCTAAACCACCGTTAGCTGGAATCCCACCAACGGGACCGGAAGTGACATAGTGACGTGTGCGGTCCAAGCTTGCGCTCCACAGGCCCGAACAGGAAGAACGCCGCTGCTGTACACAGCGGAACTGTCTCCATTGCATTTCCGGCGGGGAGAGAAGCTCAGGCACAGTACACTACATTACATTTGCCCCTAATTATTTTACTATGGTACGCGGAACTTACTGAGGGAGTTTTTGTTGGGGGGAGAATTTTTAATAAATAAATTTATATACAGTATCACACTATGTGGCCCAATTTTGTTTCCATATATGACCAATACTCGCGCATTTGGAGAACTGGTATGGTGATGTTGGAGGAGAGGTGGAGATACTGATGATGACTACAGGCTTGTAATTTTGTGTATCTGGTGAGTGTACCCCCAAAAGGGGACGATCATCACACGTGGTGAAGTCTTTGGTGGATGGCTCAGATTGACTACATAACAACTGCATAGAACTGTTTCACACATCCTTTTTACCTTTCACTGCTGGAGAACTATTTATTTATTATTTTACGTGGATTTATTTATTTATTTATCCATACATTTTTGAACACAGATTGAGACTGTTGGAGAATTATTTATTTATTTATTTATTTTTTACATCGGACACTGATGTTCAAACAATAGCGCTGCTACAATTCTTTGAGAAAAAACGCTTGCTGCACATTTTTTCCATTTATTGTATTGTTTATTATGTATTTTAAATAAGGTTTTTCTTTCATAATATGGTTATAATATATCTGTATTGGTTGTTCATATATAAATCCATTTAATACATATATATCATTATGGTAAAAGTCACAAATGTGAGATCCTATCTGTATTGACATTGGAAGCTGTAATTGTAAAATGAAAAGTGAAGAGTTATATTCCAATGACTTCAGGTTCAAAGGAATGTAACAAACCATTAACTAGATGTGGGGTAAACTATCCCAACACACAAATCTAAGCTAGTCGCCAGTTTGGCTGGGGATATTGACACTTGATTGTCAACCATTAGACAGTTAATGGTGTTTTGCTAAGCTGAGGTCAGAAGGTTATGTCAATCACATTAAAAGTCAATTCTGATTCAACACTGCCCCTAAGAGGTTGAAACTGGTAATTATTCAAAAAGGCGTTGGTCTTGGTTGTCAAAGTAACATATAAACTACATCGTCATCTGACATCATCAATTACATAGTAATGAGACACACACCCACTTTTGGGGTGAGATAAAAAGGAGAGACAGATAGCAGAGAGGAGCGATGGGAAGAAAGAAAGGTGGCTGAAGGAATGTCATCTATTGGGAGATCCAAAGAGAAAACGCGAACATGTAGCAATGTTGAATGAAGTTCCTTTGGGGACTTATGTTCTAAAACTGACAGACTTCTTAAAGTTCTGGTAAAGTATTAACCTTTCCATATTATACCTTTTTGGTAATTGAATTGTTTTTGTTTTGTATATATATTAATAAAACCATGTAAATATATATGGCAGAACAAATTGGAGTTGTATTATTTTTAACTGCAGTATGAAATAATTATATTCCAAATATTAAGAGACATACATAATTTTGTTTGTCTTTAAAAAGCCAAAGCCAAAATCTGTACAATGGTTTTATCAAGATATGTGTAAAATAGATTCACTCAAAATTTAATATAAGCTTTGATCAAATTATCAAGCTGTGCACAATATAACAATTTTTGTTTGTGCATTTAAGAGTGTAAAGCCTCATACACACGATCGGACCGTAGACCAACTTTCCCGTGGATTTTTGTC
>CM053028.1:476420931-476454400 GCA_028564925.1 Lithobates sylvaticus
TTTTCAGGCACAGATGCCCTGATGGACCATTGGAAATGCAGTAGAACCTGTGCATTCCTTCAACAACGGCTTTCTACAAAGACTCCGAACATTTCCAACACAGTTGCGTCTGACAATCTGTTTTTTGAGAGTGGAGGTCCTCGGCTGTTCCTCCAGAGTCTTCTCCGCCCTCTTGAATACTAGAAGTATGAATGCAAACAAAATTTATGGGAGAATCTAGTCAAAGTTTATTTAAATACATGTCCACTGTTGACAGATCATGTAGTGATCTAGAAGTTTGAAATATTCTAGGCTTCCTCTAGTCAGATCTAGACCTGGCCCTATCAGTCAGCTCCTTTGGAGTTCAAGTGTCAACTTTAACGACCTTCACAGGTTTATCCTGGTCTAGGTTTCTTTTTCCTGTCCAACAATTCTTCAAGAGGGCAGCTAGGCTCAGACCTCGGAGTAAGTGGAAGTTTTCCAAATGGAACCTCCCTCTTGTTCTCAACTCCCCCTTGGGAATTGGAGCATTAAGTTCTAGGGCTGTCTCCATTAAAGGCCTCTCTGTCAAGTTTGCCTTTTCCTGGCTATCACGTCGGCATAAAAAGTCTCTGAGATTAATTCACTGGTCATGGAGAACTTTTCTTAACGTTCTTTCCAGTTTGAACGGTGCTGTTACCTATGCTTGACTCAATTCCCAAGGGTGCATAAGTCTTTCGTGGGAGCCAAGGAATTGTTCTGCCAACCTTAGAGTTCTATCTTGTGTCCTTTAGATGTGGGAGAGGGCGCACTGTGGCTTAGTTGGTTTAAGAGCATGTCTAGTAAACAGGGAGTCCTGAGTTGACTCCCAGCAGGGCCTTTCTTCAGTTCTACGAATCTCTCAGATTTTGCAAAGTTACATTTACAAAGCTAAAACTTCCCTCGGGCTTCAGAAAGACTGTTCATTCTTTTGCCTGAAAGGTCAGAGGAACGTGCCTCATCTAGGCTGATTGTGGCACGGATTGCCTAGGCCATCCAGCAGGCTTGGCTCCTTTGGAGGTAGTGTCTGCTCACTCGACCAGGAGTGGGTTTACATCTTGGGCAGCCTCGCAGCATGTGGTTCCCAAAGTAGTCTGTAGGGAGGCCTTATGGTCCTCGATCAATACGTTTATGGCTCATTATTGTGTAGAGTCTGCTTCCTTATCCTCTGTTTATTTTGGCTTGCAATGGTTGATGGTACAAATTAAAGCCTTGGGATAGCATTGCCCGCCCAGGGGGTGTATTGCGAGTTAGTTCCCACACGTATGCTGCTATGGAGTCAGTCAGGAAAACTGAAAATTTCCTATCAAATACTTACCTTAATTACCCTTTCCTGATGGACTCCATGGCAGCAAGAGTCCCCCCCCCCAGTGTCTTGAGGAGGCTAGTTACGGAATGCGGCATTGGGGTAAGAGCAAAGATTTATGGTAGTGGGGTCCTATAGGGTAGGAGTGGAGGCGGAGTTAACCCATATGTATGCTGCCATGGAGTGCATCAGGAAAGGATAATTAAGGTAAGTATTTGATGTGAAATTTTCAGGTATTTTGATATTGCCTTAATGCCTGCCTATTTGGGTGGTTGAGATAATTCTGTTTATACTCCTCCCTCTACCCTATGGGAATGCTTCTCTGTTTTCTAAATGTATCATTTGTATTTTCCCGTATTATTATGATGGTGGAATGTGAATTGTTTTGTAATTTACAGTGTCTCTATTTTGTCTTTTCCTGTGGAAATTTTGATAACTCAATAAACCTAATTAAACAAAAAATTCTAAAAATATGCTATTAAATATGCTATTTGTTGCCCGCCATCCCTTTGCATGTGGCACACAGATCACTAAAAATGAAAAACTTACTGCAGGTAATTTCGGGAGATGAAGGTAATTTTACTTCAAACTCTGAGCAGACATCTGGAAGAAGAAGTGAGATATGTACAAGTCCAGTTGAATGTGACAGAGTACTACTAGCTGAAATGGGACATGAAAAATTGTATGCTAGTGCAAATAAAAAAAGTATCACAGACAGTACTCAATTGTTTCTACTATCTGGTTGAAAATGTTTTATCAACCTTCATCTTTTTATCCCTAGTTTTAACTTTCTATCTCAAGATACTACACATCTTAATTTTTCTTTTCTGACAATGAAGTACTATTTCAGTATATTTGAAGTATGTAGCAAAATTCAGAGTAACGTATTTGCTACTTTAGAGTAGCCCTTCAAGTCTTACAGGGTCAGAGATAGGTCACATACCTTGGTGTTTGTTAAGGTCATAAATGCATTTGACCTTAAACTTTAATAAAATCATTTGTATTTTGGGTGTAGCTATTTGAAGGTACAATCCAAGCTTTTGCCCTTGTTTCCTTTGAAGGTTTTTTTTTACACCCTGAAGAAGGAAGAGGCTCAGATCATCCTCCCCCAATGCGGCATGACCAGGGACCAAAAGTATGCAAAGAAAAATGCACCTAACTCAAGCTTTAGCCATTGCAGAAGGCAAAAACAGATTACCTAAATTGATAAATGGATATGTGGTATCAATTGTTTAACCTACAGGTCATTGTAGACATTTGAATCATGATGATGTACAGAGATGTCTCGACTGTAATGTAATTGAAATATTGTCTTGACTGATTGACTGTACATGTCAAGACAATGCTATACTGTATGTTCTTCCTTGTTTTCTACTCTAATACTTTAAATCAAGAACAAACAAAAAAAGTGCTTCTATCTCATATCTAGGGGATGGGCATAAATCCCTGACCAGTCCAGTATGCGTACCATGCAAACGAGCGCAGAGGGTGTGGATAAAGATATCATTCCCTATATGCATCTAAGGACATTTTCAGCATCATAAAGGATAACTGGTATTATTGGTGTAGGTGTGGGGTTATCTAGATCTTCCAAACAAACACTGATGGATGGAGACTATTTTAAAACATGGACATTAAAAGTTGTTTGCAGTTTGAACCTGAAGATGCCACATCCTAAAGGATGGGTAAATGATCAAACACACACAGAGAACATATTTGACCTGTAGTCAAGGATAGTTTTTAAAAAAATGAGTCTCCTTTTAACTTGCCCATAACAATGAAAGAATCATTGAATTCTTTCTTTGTGGAGTATTAGCCTGGGTTCACACCAGTGCGGTGCGAATTTAATGTCCGGCGTGACTGCGCACTGAAACGTCAGTTGTTTTGCGGTTTGTCAGCGTATTAGGTGCGAATCAGCTGCAAACATAAATTCGCAACTCATTGTACTACTTCTGAGGGGGAAGTCCACGCCAAATAACAAAAAAAAAAACGGCATGGATTCCCCCTCCAGGAGCATACCAGGCCCTTAGGTCTGGTATGGATTTTAAGGGTAACCCCCTACGCCGAAAAAACGGCATGGGGTCCCCCCAAAACCCATACCAGACCCTTATCCGAGCACGCAGCCTGGCAGGTCAGGAAAGGGGGTGGGGACGAGCGAGCGCCCCCCCCCTGAACCGTACCAGGCCGCATGCCCTCAACATGGGGGGTGGGTGCTTTGGGGAAGGGGGCGCCCTGCGGCCCCCCCATCCCAAAGCACCTTGTCCCCATGTTGATGAGGACAAGGGCCTCTTCCCGACAACCCTGGCCATTGGTTGTCGGGTTCTGCGGCTTATCGGAATCCGGGAGCCCCCTTTAATAAGGGGACTCCAAGATCCCGGCCCCCCCCCCTATGTGAATGAGTATGGGGTACGATGTACCCCTACCCATTCACCTAAGGTGTAAAAGTGTAAATGAAAAAAAAAACACACAATTTTTGTAAAATATTTTATTGCACTGCTCCGGGGGGTCTTCTTCCGTCTTGGGGGGGGTCTTCTCGCCGGACTCCTCCTCTCTCTTATGCTCTTTTACCTAGCTCTTTCACGAGCGGAGGAGCCCGGCTTACTTCTTCGTCGTCGCCGTCATCTCGGGGTCTCGTTCCGCCTTCGGGGGTCTTCCGGGGTCTCTTCTGTTCTTTTGCCACTGTCGCCGCCTTCTGTGCTGCCATCTTCTTCTTACGATGTTGACTCGTCACTGTCTCTGGCCGGAATGGCAGAATAATGCGGTGTTGTGACTTATATAGGGACAAGGGGCGGGGTCACATGCTCATGTCACATGGGGGTCCCCTTATTAAAGGGGGCTCCCGGATTCCGATAAGCCTCCTGCCCGCAGACCCCGACAACCAATGGCCATGGTTGTCGGGAAGAGGCCCTTGTCCTCATCAATATGGGGACAAGGTGTTTGGGGTGGGGGGGCCACAGGGCACCCCCTTCCACAAAGCACCCACCCCTCATGTTGAGGGCATGCGGCCTGGTACGGTTCAGGAGGGGGGGCGCTCGCTCGTCCCCACCCCCTTTCCTGACCTGCCAGGCTGCGTGCTCGGATAAGGGTCTGGTATGGATTTTGTGGGGACCCCCACGCCGTTTTTTTTCGGCGTAGGGGGTTACCCTTAAAATCCATACCAGACCTAAGGGCCTGGTATGCTCTTGGAGGGGGAATCCATGCCGTTTTTTGTTTTTTTTTATTTGGCGTGGAGTTCCCCCTCAGAAGTAGTACAACGAGTTGCGAATTTTTGTTCACAACGCAAGCCAGGTGCGAATCAGATGTGTGCCCATAGAAGATAATGGGCCTGAATTCGCACCTGATCTGCACCGCACTGCCCAAAAATCGCACACGGTTTTTATGCAATGCGCAGTGCGCATGCACGGGAGATATGTGAACATGCCTCATTAAAATCAATGTATTTTGAAATGTCCTGCGAATTTGCAGCGTGGTAGGCCGCTGCGAATTCCCATAGGTGTGAACCCAGGCTAAGTGTTTTTGCACCCAAAACTCTGTCCTACAACAGCAGTGTGGGAGGCAATGCTGACTCAGACTTCCTTTCACTTTCCCACCATTCTGCATCCTCTCTGTACTGCATCCTCTCTGACAATATGCTTAGAAAAGGATTAAGAATTGAAAAGATGAAAATGTTGAAGGAAGCTTGTGAAGGGGGTGGCATAGCTGTTGGGAATTACAGCAGGAGGACACAGTTCATGGTGGATGGGTAACAGAGAACCTATAGGTGGTAACTATGAATAATTGGGACTCCCTCCATGCATAAATCTATCCGTGTATGTTTCAAAATCAAACATTGTTGACCTTTATGTCCAGATTGCACATGAACCATTGCCTAGGACAGCCTTTTTCAACCAGGGTGCCTTCAGGTTTCTTCAGGGGTGCCTTGGCAAAATGCCCAAAAAAGTGCTCAAAAACTGTATACAAGCCAGCGGGTGGATCAAGCCTGCCTTTTAGTTACACAAAGGTACAGGCTTTCATTGTGCAGCATTACAAACGTCTAGCCGCCAGCATCCTAACAACCAATGACGTCATTGGTTGATTAGGAGTAGGGATGGGCCCGCTGCTCGATGCGAACCCATGTTCGCATCGATCACCGGGCGTTCGCTCGCTCGGCGAGCCCAGAACTATTTTGGCCGCTCGCATCACATTCGTGTGATGCGAGCGGCCCCGCAATGCATTGCGGCCGGCGCGGCCGGCGCAGTGCATTGCTGGCTGATGATTGGCCAAGCATGCACTGTGACCCCGCATGCTTGGCCAATCACAGCGCCGGAAACTCGGAGAGCCATAATTGGCTACAGGCAGGACGCCTGTAGCCAATTACAGCTCAGGGGCTTTAGTACACGCCCCACCATTTAAAAGGCCGCCACGCTGTCGGCGCCGGTCACATGAGTTCCGGCTTTAGGAGAGATCAGGCTGATTCTGTGTCTTTGCTAGATTCATTCAGATAGAAAGATTTGCTCTACTTTGCTAAACCATTGGCTATTTATTTGCTAAACCATTGCTACCTGTCATTGATCGTCCATTGCTGCTGGTTAGTGTGTTTTAAGCTGCTGCTGGGGATTAGTCTGGTGCGTGTTTTACTGTTAGTACAGTATTTCAGTAGTACCAACCGCAGTGCTGTTAGCACAGCATTGCACCCCAAAAGCACCCATAGGACTTCTAGTGTGTTAGTGGCAGCAAACAGAGCTCCTATATTTTCTTCCCAGAAGCACCCATAGGACTTCTACTGTGTTAGTGGCATCACACAGAGTTCCTATATTTTCTTCCCAGAAGCACCCATAGGACTTCTACTGTGTTAGTGGCATCACACAGAGTTCCTATATTTTCTTCCCAGAAGCACCAATAGGACTTCTACTGTGTTAGTGGCATCACACAGAGTTCCTATATTTTCTTCCCAGAAGCACCCATAGGACTTGTACTGTGTTAGTGGCATCACACAGAGTTCCTATATTTTCTTCCCAGAAGCACCCATAGGACTTCTAGTGTGTTAGTGGCATCACACAGAGTTCCTATATTTTCTTCCCAGAAGCACCCATAGGACTTGTACTGTGTTAGTGGCATCACACAGAGTTCCTATATTTTCTTCCCAGAAGCACCCATAGGACTTCTACTGTGTTAGTGGCATCACACAGAGCTCCCATATTTTCTTCCCAGAAGCACCCATAGGACTTCTAGTGTGTTAGTGGCATCACACAGAGCTCCCATATTTTCTTCCCAGAAGCACCCATAGGACTTCTACTGTGTTAGTGGCATCACACAGAGCTCCCATATTTTCTTCCCAGAAGCACCCACAGGACTTCTAGTGTGTTAGTGGCATCACACAGAGCTCCCATATTTACTTCCCAGAAGCACCCATAGGACTTCTAGTGTGTTAGTGGCATCACACAGAGCTCCCATATTTTCTTCCCAGAAGCACCCATAGGACTTCTACTGTGTTAGTGGCATCACACAGAGTTCCTATATTTTCTTCCCAGAAGCACCCATAGGACTTCTAGTGTGTTAGTGGCATCACACAGAGCTCCCATATTTTCTTCCCAGAAGCACCCATAGGACTTCTACTGTGTTAGTGGCATCACACAGAGTTCCTATATTTTCTTCCCAGAAGCACCCATAGGACTTCTACTGTGTTAGTGGCATCACACAGAGTTCCTATATTTTCTTCCCAGAAGCACCCATAGGACTTCTACTGTGTTAGTGGCATCACACAGAGTTCCTATATTTTCTTCCCAGAAGCACCCATAGGACTTCTACTGTGTTAGTGGCATCACACAGAGTTCCTATATTTTCTTCCCAGAAGCACCCATAGGACTTCTACTGTGTTAGTGGCATCACACAGAGCTCCCATATTTTCTTCCCAGAAGCACCCATAGGACTTCTACTGTGTTAGTGGCATCACACAGAGTTCCTATATTTTCTTCCCAGAAGCACCCATAGGACTTCTAGTGTGTTAGTGGCATCACACAGAGCTCCCATATTTACTTCCCAGAAGCACCCACAAGACTTCTAGTGTGTTAGTGGCATCACACAGAGCTCCCATATTTTCTTCCCAGAAGCACCCACAAGACTTCTAGTGTGTTAGTGGCATCACACAGAGCTCCCATATTTTCTTCCCAGAAGCACCCATAGGACTTCTAGTGTGTTAGTGGCATCACACAGAGCTCCTATATTTTCTTCCCAGAAGCACCCATAGGACTTCTAGTGTGTTAGTGGCATCACACAGAGTTCCTATATTTTCTTCCCAGAAGCACCCATAGGACTTCTACTGTGTTAGTGGCATCACACAGAGTTCCTATATTTTCTTCCCAGAAGCACCCATAGGACTTCTACTGTGTTAGTGGCATCACACAGAGTTCCTATATTTTCTTCCCAGAAGCACCCATAGGACTTCTACTGTGTTCGTGGCATCACACAGAGTTCCTATATTTTCTTCCCAGAAGCACCCATAGGACTTCTACTGTGTTCGTGGCATCACACAGAGTTCCTATATTTTCGTCCCAGAAGCACCCATAGGACTTCTAGTGTGTTAGTGGCATCACACAGAGCTCCCATATTTTCTTCCCAGAAGCACCCATAGGACTTCTAGTGTGTTAGTGGCATCACACAGAGCTCCCATATTTTCTTCCCAGAAGCACCCATAGGACTTCTAGTGTGTTAGTGGCATCACACAGAGCTCCCATATTTTCTTCCCAGAAGCACCCATAGGACTTCTAGTGTGTTAGTGGCATCACACAGAGCTCCCATATTTTCTTCCCAGAAGCACCCATAGGACTTCTAGTGTGTTAGTGGCATCACACAGAGCTCCCATATTTTCTTCCCAGAAGCACCCATAGGACTTCTAGTGTGTTAGTGGCATCACACAGAGCTCCCATATTTTCTTCCCAGAAGCACCCATAGGACTTCTACTGTGTTAGTGGCATCACACAGAGCTCCCATATTTTCTTCCCAGAAGCACCCATAGGACTTCTACTGTGTTAGTGGCATCACACAGAGCTCCTATATTTTCTTCCCAGAAGCACCCATAGGACTTCTACTGTGTTAGTGGCATCACACAGAGTTCCTATATTTTTTCTTCCCAGAAGCACCCATAGGACTTCTACTGTGTTAGTGGCATCACACAGAGTTCCTATATTTTCTTCCCAGAAGCACCCATAGGACTTGTACTGTGTTAGTGGCATCACACAGAGTTCCTATATTTTCTTCCCAGAAGCACCCATATGACTTCTAGTGTGTTAGTGGCATCACACAGAGCTCCCATATTTTCTTCCCAGAAGCACCCATAGGACTTCTACTGTGTTAGTGGCATCACACAGAGTTCCTATATTTTCTTCCCAGAAGCACCCATAGGACTTCTAGTGTGTTAGTGGCATCACACAGAGCTCCCATATTTTCTTCCCAGAAGCACCCATAGGACTTCTAGTGTGTTAGTGGCATCACACAGAGCTCCCATATTTTCTTCCCAGAAGCACCCATAGGACTTCTAGTGTGTTTGTGGCATCACACAGAGCTCCCATATTTTCTTCCCAGAAGCACCCATAGGACTTCTAGTGTGTTAGTGGCATCACACAGAGTTCCTATATTTTCTTCCCAGAAGCACCCATAGGACTTCTACTGTGTTAGTGGCATCACACAGAGTTCCTATATTTTCTTCCCAGAAGCACCCATAGGACTTCTACTGTGTTAGTGGCATCACACAGAGTTCCTATATTTTCTTCCCAGAAGCACCCATAGGACTTCTACTGTGTTAGTGGCATCACACAGAGTTCCTATATTTTCTTCCCAGAAGCACCCATAGGACTTCTAGTGTGTTAGTGGCATCACACAGAGCTCCCATATTTTCTTCCCAGAAGCACCCATAGGACTTCTAGTGTGTTAGTGGCATCACACAGAGCTCCCATATTTTCTTCCCAGAAGCACCCATAGGACTTCTAGTGTGTTAGTGGCATCACACAGACATCCCATATTTTCTTCCCAGAAGCACCCATAGGACTTCTAGTGTGTTAGTGGCATCACACAGAGTTCCTATATTTTCTTCCCAGAAGCACCCATAGGACTTGTACTGTGTTAGTGGCATCACACAGAGTTCCTATATTTTCTTCCCAGAAGCACCCATAGGACTTCTACTGTGTTAGTGGCATCACACAGAGTTCCTATATTTTCTTCCCAGAAGCACCCATAGGACTTCTACTGTGTTAGTGGCATCATACAGAGTTCCTATATTTTCTTCCCAGAAGCACCCATAGGACTTCTACTGTGTTAGTGGTATCACACAGAGTTCCTATATTTTCTTCCCAGAAGCACCCATAGGACTTCTAGTGTGTTAGTGGCATCACACAGAGCTCCCATATTTTCTTCCCAGAAGCACCCATAGGACTTCTAGTGTGTTAGTGGCATCACACAGAGCTCCCATATTTTCTTCCCAGAAGCACCCATAGGACTTCTAGTGTGTTAGTGGCATCACACAGAGCTCCCATATTTTCTTCCCAGAAGCACCCATAGGACTTCTACTGTGTTAGTGGCATCACACAGAGCTCCCATATTTTCTTCCCAGAAGCACCCATAGGACTTCTACTGTGTTAGTGGCATCACACAGAGTTCCTATATTTTCTTCCCAGAAGCACCCATAGGACTTCTACTGTGTTAGTGGCATCACACAGAGTTCCTATATTTTCTTCCCAGAAGCACCCACAGGACTTCTACTGCGTTAGTGGCATCACACAGAGCTCCCATATTTTCTTCCCAGAAGCACCCATAGGACTTCTACTGTGTTAGTGGCATCACACAGAGTTCCTATATTTTCTTCCCAGAAGCACCCATAGGACTTCTAGTGTGTTAGTGGCATCACACAGAGCTCCCATATTTTCTTCCCAGAAGCACCCATAGGACTTCTAGTGTGTTAGTGGCATCACACAGAGCTCCCATATTTTCTTCCCAGAAGCACCCATAGGACTTCTAGTGTGTTAGTGGCATCACACAGAGCTCCCATATTTTCTTCCCAGAAGCACCCATAGGACTTCTACTGTGTTAGTGGCATCACACAGAGCTCCCATATTTTCTTCCCAGAAGCACCCATAGGACTTCTACTGTGTTAGTGGCATCACACAGAGCTCCTATATTTTCTTCCCAGAAGCACCCATAGGACTTCTACTGTGTTAGTGGCATCACACAGAGTTCCTATATTTTCTTCCCAGAAGCACCCATAGGACTTGTACTGTGTTAGTGGCATCACACAGAGTTCCTATATTTTCTTCCCAGAAGCACCCATATGACTTCTAGTGTGTTAGTGGCATCACACAGAGCTCCCATATTTTCTTCCCAGAAGCACCCATAGGACTTCTACTGTGTTAGTGGCATCACACAGAGTTCCTATATTTTCTTCCCAGAAGCACCCATAGGACTTCTAGTGTGTTAGTGGCATCACACAGAGCTCCCATATTTTCTTCCCAGAAGCACCCATAGGACTTCTAGTGTGTTAGTGGCATCACACAGAGCTCCCATATTTTCTTCCCAGAAGCACCCATAGGACTTCTAGTGTGTTTGTGGCATCACACAGAGCTCCCATATTTTCTTCCCAGAAGCACCCATAGGACTTCTAGTGTGTTTGTGGCATCACACAGAGCTCCCATATTTTCTTCCCAGAAGCACCCATAGGACTTCTAGTGTGTTAGTGGCATCACACAGAGTTCCTATATTTTCTTCCCAGAAGCACCCATAGGACTTCTACTGTGTTAGTGGCATCACACAGAGTTCCTATATTTTCTTCCCAGAAGCACCCATAGGACTTCTACTGTGTTAGTGGCATCACACAGAGTTCCTATATTTTCTTCCCAGAAGCACCCATAGGACTTCTACTGTGTTAGTGGCATCACACAGAGTTCCTATATTTTCTTCCCAGAAGCACCCATAGGACTTCTACTGTGTTAGTGGCATCACACAGAGTTCCTATATTTTCTTCCCAGAAGCACCCATAGGACTTCTACTGTGTTAGTGGCATCACACAGAGCTCCCATATTTTCTTCCCAGAAGCACCCATAGGACGTCTAGTGTGTTAGTGGCATCACACAGAGCTCCCATATTTTCTTCCCAGAAGCACCCATAGGACTTCTAGTGTGTTAGTGGCATCACACAGAGCTCCCATATTTTCTTCCCAGAAGCACCCATAGGACTTCTAGTGTGTTAGTGGCATCACACAGAGCTCCCATATTTTCTTCCCAGAAGCACCCATAGGACTTCTAGTGTGTTAGTGGCATCACACAGACCTCCCATATTTTCTTCCCAGAAGCACCCATAGGACTTCTAGTGTGTTAGTGGCATCACACAGAGTTCCTATATTTTCTTCCCAGAAGCACCCATAGGACTTGTACTGTGTTAGTGGCATCACACAGAGTTCCTATATTTTCTTCCCAGAAGCACCCATAGGACTTCTACTGTGTTAGTGGCATCACACAGAGTTCCTATATTTTCTTCCCAGAAGCACCCATAGGACTTCTACTGTGTTAGTGGCATCACACAGAGTTCCTATATTTTCTTCCCAGAAGCACCCATAGGACTTCTACTGTGTTAGTGGTATCACACAGAGTTCCTATATTTTCTTCCCAGAAGCACCCATAGGACTTCTAGTGTGTTAGTGGCATCACACAGAGCTCCCATATTTTCTTCCCAGAAGCACCCATAGGACTTCTAGTGTGTTAGTGGCATCACACAGAGCTCCCATATTTTCTTCCCAGAAGCACCCATAGGACTTCTAGTGTGTTAGTGGCATCACACAGAGCTCCCATATTTTCTTCCCAGAAGCACCCATAGGACTTCTACTGTGTTAGTGGCATCACACAGAGCTCCCATATTTTCTTCCCAGAAGCACCCATAGGACTTCTACTGTGTTAGTGGCATCACACAGAGTTCCTATATTTTCTTCCCAGAAGCACCCATAGGACTTCTACTGTGTTAGTGGCATCACACAGAGTTCCTATATTTTCTTCCCAGAAGCACCCACAGGACTTCTACTGTGTTAGTGGCATCACACAGAGCTCCCATATTTTCTTCCCAGAAGCACCCATAGGACTTCTACTGTGTTAGTGGCATCACACAGAGTTCCTATATTTTCTTCCCAGAAGCACCCATAGGACTTCTACTGTGTTAGTGGCATCACACAGAGTTCCTATATTTTCTTCCCAGAAGCACCCATAGGACTTCTAGTGTGTTAGTGGCATCACACAGAGCTCCCATATTTTCTTCCCAGAAGCACCCATGGGACTTCTACTGTGTTAGTGGCATCACACAGAGTTCCTATATTTTCTTCCCAGAAGCACCCATAGGACTTCTACTGTGTTAGTGGCATCACACAGAGTTCCTATATTTTCTTCCCAGAAGCACCCATAGGACTTCTACTGTGTTAGTGGCATCACACAGAGTTCCTATATTTTCTTCCCAGAAGCACCCATAGGACTTCTAGTGTGTTAGTGGCATCACACAGAGTTCCTATATTTTCTTCCCAGAAGCACCCATAGGACTTGTACTGTGTTAGTGGCATCACACAGAGTTCCTATATTTTCTTCCCAGAAGCACCCATAGGACTTCTACTGTGTTAGTGGCATCACACAGAGTTCCTATATTTTCTTCCCAGAAGCACCCATAGGACTTCTACTGTGTTAGTGGCATCACACAGAGTTCCTATATTTTCTTCCCAGAAGCACCCATAGGACTTCTACTGTGTTAGTGGTATCACACAGAGTTCCTATATTTTCTTCCCAGAAGCACCCATAGGACTTCTAGTGTGTTAGTGGCATCACACAGAGCTCCCATATTTTCTTCCCAGAAGCACCCATAGGACTTCTAGTGTGTTAGTGGCATCACACAGAGCTCCCATATTTTCTTCCCAGAAGCACCCATAGGACTTCTAGTGTGTTAGTGGCATCACACAGAGCTCCCATATTTTCTTCCCAGAAGCACCCATAGGACTTCTAGTGTGTTAGTGGCATCACACAGAGCTCCCATATTTTCTTCCCAGAAGCACCCATAGGACTTCTAGTGTGTTAGTGGTATCACACAGAGCTCCCATATTTTCTTCCCAGAAGCACCCATAGGACTTTTAGTGTGTTAGTGGCATCACACAGAGCTCCCATATTTTCTTCCCAGAAGCACCCATAGGACTTCTACTGTGTTAGTGGCATCACACAGAGCTCCCATATTTTCTTCCCAGAAGCACCCATAGGACTTCTACTGTGTTAGTGGCATCACACAGAGTTCCTATATTTTCTTCCCAGAAGCACCCATAGGACTTGTACTGTGTTAGTGCCATCCCACAGAGTTCCTATATTTTCTTCCCAGAAGCACCCATAGGACTTCTACTGTGTTAGTGCCATCCCACAGAGTTCCTATATTTTCTTCCCAGAAGCACCCATAGGACTTGTACTGTGTTAGTGGCATCACACAGAGTTCCTATATTTTCTTCCCAGAAGCACCCATAGGACTTCTACTGTGTTAGTGGCATCACACAGAGTTCCTATATTTTCTTCCCAGAAGCACCCATAGGACTTCTACTGTGTTAGTGGCATCACACAGAGTTCCTATATTTTCTTCCCAGAAGCACCCATAGGACTTCTACTGTGTTAGTGGCATCACACCGAGCTCCTATATTTTCTTCCCAGAAGCACCCATAGGACTTCTACTGTGTTAGTGGCATCACACAGAGCTCCCATATTTTCTTTCCAGAAGCACCCATAGGACTTCTAGTGTGTTAGTGGCATCACACAGAGCTCCCATATTTTCTTCCCAGAAGCACCCATAGGACTTCTACTGTGTTAGTGGCATCACACAGAGCTCCCATATTTTCTTCCCAGAAGCACCCATAGGACTTCTACTGCGTTAGTGGCATCACACAGAGTTCCTATATTTTCTTCCCAGAAGCACCCATAGGACTTCTACTGCGTTAGTGGCATCACACAGAGTTCCTATATTTTCTTCCCAGAAGCACCCATAGGACTTCTACTGTGTTAGTGGCATCACACAGAGTTCCTATATTTTCTTCCCAGAAGCACCCATAGGACTTCTACTGTGTTAGTGGCATCACACAGAGTTCCTATATTTTCTTCCCAGAAGCACCCATAGGACTTCTACTGTGTTAGTGGCATCACACAGAGTTCCTATATTTTCTTCCCAGAAGCACCCATAGGACTTCTACTGTGTTAGTGGCATCACACAGAGTTCCTATATTTTCTTCCCAGAAGCACCCATAGGACTTCTACTGTGTTAGTGGCATCACACAGAGTTCCTATATTTTCTTCCCAGAAGCACCCATAGGACTTCTAGTGTGTTAGTGGCATCACACAGAGCTCCCATATTTTCTTCCCAGAAGCACCCATAGGACTTCTAGTGTGTTAGTGGCATCACACAGAGCTCCCATATTTTCTTCCCAGAAGCACCCATAGGACTTCTAGTGTGTTAGTGGCATCACACAGAGCTCCCATATTTTCTTCCCAGAAGCACCCATAGGACTTCTAGTGTGTTAGTGGCATCACACAGAGCTCCCATATTTTCTTCCCAGAAGCACCCATAGGACTTCTAGTGTGTTAGTGGCATCACACAGAGCTCCCATATTTTCTTCCCAGAAGCACCCATAGGACTTCTAGTGTGTTAGTGGCATCACACAGAGTTCCTATATTTTCTTCCCAGAAGCACCCATAGGACTTCTACTGTGTTAGTGGCATCACACAGAGTTCCTATATTTTCTTCCCAGAAGCACCCATAGGACTTCTACTGTGTTAGTGGCATCACACAGAGTTCCTATATTTTCTTCCCAGAAGCACCCATAGGACTTCTACTGTGTTAGTGGCATCACACAGAGTTCCTATATTTTCTTCCCAGAAGCACCCATAGGACTTCTACTGTGTTAGTGGCATCACACAGAGCTCCCATATTGTCTTCCCAGAAGCACCCATAGGACTTCTAGTGTGTTAGTGGCATCACACAGAGCTCCCATATTTTCTTCCCAGAAGCACCCATAGGACTTCTAGTGTGTTAGTGGCATCACACAGAGCTCCCATATTTTCTTCCCAGAAGCACCCATAGGACTTCTAGTGTGTTAGTGGCATCACACAGAGCTCCCATATTTTCTTCCCAGAAGCACCCATAGGACTTCTAGTGTGTTAGTGGCATCACACAGAGCTCCCATATTTTCTTCCCAGAAGCACCCATAGGACTTCTAGTGTGTTAGTGGCATCACACAGAGCTCCCATATTTTCTTCCCAGAAGCACCCATAGGACTTCTACTGTGTTAGTGGCATCACACAGAGTTCCTATATTTTCTTCCCAGAAGCACCCATAGGACTTCTACTGTGTTAGTGGCATCACACAGAGTTCCTATATTTTCTTCCCAGAAGCACCCATAGGACTTCTACTGTGTTAGTGGCATCACACAGAGTTCCTATATTTTCTTCCCAGAAGCACCCATAGGACTTCTAGTGTGTTAGTGGTATCACACAGAGCTCCCATATTTTCTTCCCAGAAGCACCCATAGGACTTCTAGTGTGTTAGTGGCATCACACAGAGCTCCCATATTTTCTTCCCAGAAGCACCCATAGGACTTCTAGTGTGTTAGTGGCATCACACAGAGCTCCCATATTTTCTTCCCAGAAGCACCCATAGGACTTCTACTGTGTTAGTGGCATCACACAGAGTTCCTATATTTTCTTCCCAGAAGCACCCATAGGACTTGTACTGTGTTAGTGGCATCACACAGAGTTCCTATATTTTCTTCCCAGAAGCACTTATAGGACTTCTACTGTGTTAGTGGCATCACACAGAGTTCCTATATTTTCTTCCCAGAAGCACCCATAGGACTTCTACTGTGTTAGTGGCATCACACAGAGTTCCTATATTTTCTTCCCAGAAGCACCCAAAGGACTTCTAGTGTGTTAGTGGCATCACACAGAGTTCCTATATTTTCTTCCCAGAAGCACCCATAGGACTTCTACTGTGTTAGTGGCATCACACAGAGTTCCTATATTTTCATCCCAGAAGCACCCATAGGACTTCTAGTTTGTTAGTGACATCACACAGAGCTCCCATATTTTCTTCCCAGAAGCACCCATAGGACTTCTACTGTGTTAGTGGCATCACACAGAGTTCCTATATTTTCTTCCCAGAAGCACCCATAGGACTTCTAGTGTGTTAGTGGCATCACACAGAGCTCCCATATTTTCTTCCCAGAAGCACCCATAGGACTTCTAGTGTGTTAGTGGCATCACACAGAGCTCCCATATTTTCTTCCCAGATGCACCCATAGGACTTCTAGTGTGTTAGTGGCATCACACAGAGCTCCCATATTTTCTTCCCAGAAGCACCCATAGGACTTCTAGTGTGTTAGTGGCATCACACAGAGTTCCTATATTTTCTTCCCTGAAGCACCCATAGGACTTCTACTGTGTTAGTGGCATCACACAGAGTTCCTATATTTTCTTCCCAGAAGCACCCATAGGACTTCTACTGTGTTAGTGGCATCACACAGAGTTCCTATATTTTCTTCCCAGAAGCACCCATAGGACTTCTACTGTGTTAGTGGCATCACACAGAGTTCCTATATTTTCTTCCCAGAAGCACCCATAGGACTTCTAGTGTGTTAGTGGCATCACACAGAGCTCCTATATTTTCTTCCCAGAAGCACCCATAGGACTTCTAGTGTGTGTTAGTGGCATCACACAGAGCTCCCATATTTTCTTCCAGAAGCACCCATAGGACTTCTAGTGTGTTAGTGGCATCACACAGAGTTCCTATATTTTCTTCCCAGAAGCACCCATAGGACTTCTACTGTGTTAGTGGCATCACACAGAGCTCCTATATTTTCTTCCCAGAAGCACCCATAGGACTTCTAGTGTGTTAGTGGCATCACACAGAGCTCCCATATTTTCTTCCCAGAAGCACCCATAGGACTTCTAGTGTGTTAGTGGCATCACACAGAGCTCCCATATTTTCTTTCCAGAAGCACCCACAGGACTTCTAGTGTGTTAGTGGCATCACACAGAGCTCCCATATTTTCTTCCCAGAAGCACCCATAGGACTTCTACTGTGTTAGTGGCATCACACAGAGCTCCCATATTTTCTTCCCAGAAGCACCCATAGGACTTCTACTGCGTTAGTGGCATCACACAGAGTTCCTATATTTTCTTCCCAGAAGCACCCATAGGACTTCTACTGTGTTAGTGGCATCACACAGAGTTCCTATATTTTCTTCCCAGAAGCACCCATAGGACTTCTACTGTGTTAGTGGCATCACACAGAGTTCCTATATTTTCTTCCCAGAAGCACCCATAGGACTTCTACTGTGTTAGTGGCATCACACAGAGTTCCTATATTTTCTTCCCAGAAGCACCCATAGGACTACTACTGTGTTAGTGGCATCACACAGAGTTCCTATATTTTCTTCCAGAAGCACCCATAGGACTTCTACTGTGTTAGTGGCATCACACAGAGTTCCTATATTTTCTTCCCAGAAGCACCCATAGGACTTCTACTGTGTTAGTGGCATCACACAGAGTTCCTATATTTTCTTCCCAGAAGCACCCATAGGACTTCTAGTGTGTTAGTGGCATCACACAGAGCTCCCATATTTTCTTCCCAGAAGCACCCATAGGACTTCTAGTGTGTTAGTGGCATCACACAGAGTTCCCATATTTTCTTCCCAGAAGCACCCATAGGACTTCTAGTGTGTTAGTGGCATCACACAGAGCTCCCATATTTTCTTCCCAGAAGCACCCATAGGACTTCTAGTGTGTTAGTGGCATCACACAGAGCTCCCATATTTTCTTCCCAGAAGCACCCATAGGACTTCTAGTGTGTTAGTGGCATCACACAGAGCTCCCATATTTTCTTCCCAGAAGCACCCATAGGACTTCTAGTGTGTTAGTGGCATCACACAGAGCCCCTATATTTTCTTACCAGAAGCACCCATAGGACTTCTAGTGTGTTAGTGGCATCACACAGAGCTCCTATATTTTCTTCCAGAAGCACCCATAGGACTTCTACTGTGTTAGTGGCATCACACAGAGTTCCTATATTTTCTTCCCAGAAGCACCATAGGACTTCTACTGTGTTAGTGGCATCACACAGAGTTCCTATATTTTCTTCCCAGAAGCACCCATAGGACTTCTACTGTGTTAGTGGCATCACACAGAGTTCCTATATTTTCTTCCCAGAAGCACCCATAGGACTTCTACTGTGTTAGTGGCATCACACAGAGTTCCTATATTTTCTTCCCAGAAGCACCCATAGGACTTCTACTGTGTTAGTGGCATCACACAGAGTTCCTATATTTTCTTCCCAGAAGCACCCATAGGACTTCTACTGTGTTAGTGGCATCACACAGAGTTCCCATATTTTCTTCCCAGAAGCACCCATAGGACTTCTAGTGTGTTAGTGGCATCACACAGAGCTCCCATATTTTCTTCCCAGAAGCACCCATAGGACTTCTAGTGTGTTAGTGGCATCACACAGAGCTCCCATATTTTCTTCCCAGAAGCACCCATAGGACTTCTAGTGTGTTAGTGGCATCACACAGAGCTCCCATATTTTCTTCCCAGAAGCACCCATAGGACTTCTAGTGTGTTAGTGGCATCACACAGAGCTCCCATATTTTCTTCCCAGAAGCACCCATAGGACTTCTAGTGTGTTAGTGGCATCACACAGAGTTCCTATATTTTCTTCCCAGAAGCACCCATAGGACTTCTACTGTGTTAGTGGCATCACACAGAGTTCCTATATTTTCTTCCCAGAAGCACCCATAGGACTTCTACTGTGTTAGTGGCATCACACAGAGTTCCTATATTTTCTTCCCAGAAGCACCCATAGGACTTCTACTGTGTTAGTGGCATCACACAGAGTTCCTATATTTTCTTCCCAGAAGCACCCATAGGACTTCTAGTGTGTTAGTGGCATCACACAGAGCTCCCATATTTTCTTCCCAGAAGCACCCATAGGACTTCTAGTGTGTTAGTGGCATCACACAGAGCTCCCATATTTTCTTCCCAGAAGCACCCATAGGACTTCTAGTGTGTTAGTGGCATCACACAGAGTTCCTATATTTTCTTCCCAGAAGCACCCATAGGACTTCTACTGTGTTAGTGGCATCACACAGAGTTCCTATATTTTCTTCCCAGAAGCACCCATAGGACTTCTACTGTGTTAGTGGCATCACACAGAGTTCCTATATTTTCTTCCCAGAAGCACCCATAGGACTTCTACTGTGTTAGTGGCATCACACAGAGTTCCTATATTTTCTTCCCAGAAGCACCCATAGGACTTCTACTGTGTTAGTGGCATCACACAGAGTTCCTATATTTTCTTCCCAGAAGCACCCATAGGGACTTCTAGTGTGTTAGTGGCATCACACAGAGTTCCTATATTTTCTTCCCAGAAGCACCCATAGGACTTCTACTGTGTTAGTGGCATCACACAGAGTTCCTATATTTTCTTCCCAGAAGCACCCATAGGACTTCTAGTGTGTTAGTGGCATCACACTGAGCTCCTATATTTTCTTCCCAGAAGCACCCATAGGACTTCTACTGTGTTAGTGGCATCACACAGAGTTCCTATATTTTCTTCCCAGAAGCACCCATAGGACTTCTAGTGTGTTAGTGGCATCACACAGAGCTCCAATATTTTCTTCCCAGAAGCACCCATAGGCCTTCTAGTGTGTTAGTGGCATCACACAGAGCTCCCATATTTTCTTCCCAGATGCACCCATAGGACTTCTAGTGTGTTAGTGGCATCACACAGAGCTCCTATTTTCTTCCCAGAAGCACCCATAGGACTTCTACTGTGTTAGTGGCATCACACAGAGTTCCTATATTTTCTTCCAAGAAGCACCCATAGGACTTCTACTGTGTTAGTGGCATCACACAGAGTTCCTATATTTTCTTCCCAGAAGCACCCATAGGACTTCTACTGTGTTAGTGGCATCACACAGAGTTCCTATATTTTCTTCCAGAAGCACCCATAGGACTTCTACTGTGTTAGTGGCATCACACAGAGTTCCTATATTTTCTTCCCAGAAGCAACCCATAGGACTTCTAGTGTGTTTAGTGGCATCACACAGAGCTCCTATATTTTCTTCCCAGAAGCAACCCATAGGACTTCTAGTGTGTTAGTGGCATCACACAGAGTTCCTATATTTTCTTCCCAGAAGCACCCATAGGACTTCAAGTGTGTTAGTGGCATCACACAGAGTTCCTATATTTTCTTCCCAGAAGCACCCATAGGACTTCTAGTGTGTTAGTGGCATCACACAGAGCTCCCATATTTTCTTCCCAGAAGCACCCCATAGGACTTCTAGTGTGTTAGTGGCATCACACAGAGCTTCCTATATTTTCTTCCCAGAAGCGCCCATAGGACTTCTAGTGTGTTAGTGGCATCACACAGAGCTCCTATATTTTCTTCCCAGAAGCACCCATAGGACTTCTAGTGTGTTAGTGGCATCACACAGAGTTCCTATATTTTCTTCCCAGAAGCACCCATAGGACTTCAACTGTGTTAGTGGCATCACACAGAGTTCCTATATTTTCTTCCCAGATGCACCCATAGGACTTCTACTGTGTTAGTGGCATCACACAGAGTTACTATATTTTCTTCCCAGAAGCACCATAGGACTTCTATTGTGTTAGTGGCATCACACAGAGTTCCCATATTTTCTTCCCAGAAGCACCCATAGGACTTCTACTGTGTTAGTGGCATCACACAGAGTTCCTATATTTTCTTCCCAGAAGCACCCATAGGACTTCTACTGTGTTAGTGGCATCACACAGTGTTCCTATATTTTCTTCCCAGAAGCACCCATAGGACTTGTACTGTGTTAGTGGCATCACACAGAGTTCCTATATTTTATTCCCAGAAGCACCCATAGGAATTGTACTGTGTTAGTGGCATCACACAGAGTTCCTATAATTTCTTCCCAGAAGCTCCCATAGGACTTCTAGTGTGTTAGTGGCTTAACAGAGAGCTCCTATATTTTCTTCCCAGAAGAACCCATAGGTCTTGTAGTGTGTTAGTGCAATCACACAGAGCTCCCATATTTTCTTCCCAGAAGCACCCATAGGACTTCTAGTGTGTTAGTGGCATCACACAGAGCTCCAATATTTTCTTCCCAGAAGCACCCATAAAGGACTTCTAGTGTGTTAGTGGCATCACACAGAGCTCCCATATTTTCTTCCCAGAAGCACCCACAGGACTTCTACTGTGTTAGTGGCATCACACAGAGCTCCCATATTTTCTTCCAAGAAGCACCCATAGGAATTCTAGTGTGTTAGTGCCATCACACAGAGCTCCCATATTTTCTTCCCAGAAGCACCCATAGGACTTCTACTGTGTTAGTGGCATCACACAGAGCTCCTATATTTTCTTCCCAGAAGCACCCATAGGACTTGTACTGTGTTAGTGGCATCACACAGAGTTCCTATATTTTCTTCCCAGAAGCACCCATAGGACTTCTACTGTGTTAGTGGCATCACACAGAGTTCCTATATTTTCTTCCCAGAATCACCCATAGGACTTCTACTGTGTTAGTGGCATCACACAGAGTTCCTATATTTTCTTCCCAGAACCACCCATAGGACTTCTACTGTGTTAGTGGCATCACACAGAGTTCCTATATTTTCTTCCCAGAAGCACCCATAGGACTTCTACTGTGTTAGTGGCATCACACAGAGTTCCTAGATTTTCTTCCCAGAAGCACCCATAGGACTACTAGTGTGTTAGTGGCATCACACAGATTCCTATATTTTCTTCCCAGAAGCACCCATAGGACTTCTTTAGTGTGTTAGTGGCATCACACAGAGCTCCCATATTTTCTTCCCAGAAGCACCCCATAGGACTTCTAGTGTGTTAGTGGCATCACACAGAGCTCCTATATTTTCTTCCCAGAAGCACCCAAAGGACTTTTAGTGTGTTAGTGGCATCACACAGAGCTCCCTTTTTTTCTTCCCAGAAGCACCCATAGGACTTCTAGTGTGTTAGTGGCATCACACAGCGCTCCCATATTTTCTTCCCAGAAGCACCCATAGGACTTACTACTGTGTTAGTGGCATCACACAGAGTTCCTATATTTTCTTCCCAGAAGCACCCAAAGGACTTCTAGTGCGTTAGTGGCATCACACAGAGCTCCATATTTTCTTACCAGAAGCACCCATAGGACTTCTACTGTGTTAGTGGCATCACACAGAGTTCCTATATTTTCTTCCCAGAGCACCCATAGGACTTCTACTGCGTTCGTGGCATCACACAGAGTTCCTATATTTTCTTCCCAGAAGCACCCATATGACTTCTACTGTGTTAGTGGCATCACACAGAGTTCCTTTATTTTCTTCCCAGAAGCACCCATAGGACTTCTACTGTGTTAGTGGCATCACACAGAGTTCCTATATTTTCTTCCCAGAAGCACCCATAGGACTTCTAGTGATGTTAGTGGCATCACACAGAGTTCCTATATTTTCTTCCCAGAAGCACCCATAGGACTTCTAGTGTGTTAGTGGCATCACACAGAGCTCCCATATTTTCTTCCCAGAAGCACCCATAGGACTTCTACTGTGTTAGTGGCATCACACAGAGCTCCCATATTTTCTTCCCAGAAGCACCCATAGGACTTCTAGTGTGTTAGTGGCATCACACAGAGTTCCCATATTTTCTTCCCAGAAGCACCCATAGGGACTTCTAGTGTGTTAGTGGCATCACACAGAGCTCCCATATTTTCTTCCCAGAGCCACCCATAGGACTTCTAGTGTGTTAGTGGCATCACACAGTGCACCTATATTTTCTTCCCAGAAGCACCCATAGGACTTCTAGTGTGTTAGTGTCATCACACAGAGCTCCTTTATTTTCTTCCCAGAAGCACCCATAGGACTTCTACTGTGTTAGTGGCATCACACAGAGTTCCTTTATTTTCTTCCCAGAAGCACCCATAGGACTTGTACTGTGTTAGTGGCATCACACAGAGTTCCTATATTTTCTTCCCAGAAGCACCCATAGGACTTCTAGTGTGTTAGTGGCATCACACAGAGTTCCTATATTTTCTTCCCAGAAGCACCCATAGGACTTCTACTGTGTTAGTGGCATCACACAGAGTTCCTATATTTTCTTCCCAGAAGCACCCATAGGACTTCTAGTGTGTTAGTGGCATCACACAGAGCTCCCATATTTTCTTCCCAGAAGCACCCATAGGACTTCTAGTGTGTTAGTGGCATCACACAGAGCTCCCATATTTTCTTCCCAGAAGCACCCATAGGACTTCTAGTGTGTTAGTGGCATCACACAGAGCTCCCATATTTTCTTCCCAGAAGCACCCATAGGACTTCTAGTGTGTTAGTGGCATCACACAGAGCTCCCATATTTTCTTCCCAGAAGCACCCATAGGACTTTCTAGTGTGTTAGTGGCATCACACAGAGCTCCTATATTTTCTTCCCAGAAGCACCCATAGGACTTCTACTGTGTTAGTGGCATCACACAGAGCTCCCATATTTTCTACCCAGAAGCACCCATAGGACTTCTAGTGTGTTAGTGGCATCACACAGAGCTCCCATATTTTCTTCCCAGAAGCACCCATAGGACTTCTATGTGTTAGTGGCATCACACAGAGCTCCCATATTTTCTTCCCAGAAGCACCCATAGGACTTCTAGTGTGTTAGTGGCATCACACAGAGCTTCCTATATTTTCTTCCCAAAGCACCCATAGGACTTCTAGTGTGTTAGTGGCATCACACAGAGCTCCCATATTTTCTTCCCAGAAGCACCCATAGGACTTCTACTGTGTTAGTGGCATCACACAGAGCTCCTATATTTTTCTTCCCAGAAGCACCCATAGGACTTTCTAGTGTGTTAGTGGCATCACACAGAGCTCCCATATTTTCTTCCCAGAAGCACCCATAGGACTTCTAGTGTGTTAGTGGCATCACACAGAGCTCCCATATTTTCTTCCCAGAAGCACCCATAGGACTTCTAGTGTGTTAGTGGCATCACACAGAGCTCCCATATTTTCTTCCCAGAAGCACCCATAGGACTTCTAGTGTGTTAGTGGCATCACACAGAGCTCCATATTTTCTTCCCAGAAGCACCCATAGGACTTCTACTGTGTTAGTGGCATCACACAGAGTTCCTATATTTTCTTCCCAGAAGCACCCATAGGACTTCTAGTGTGTTAGTGGCATCACACAGAGCTTCCTATATTTTCTTCCCAGAAGCACCCATAGGACTTCTACTGTGTTAGTGGCATCACACAGAGCTCCCATATTTTCTTCCCAGAAGCACCCATAGGACTTCTAGTGTGTTAGTGGCATCACACAGAGCTCCTATATTTTCTTCCCAGAAGCACCCATAGGACTTCTAGTGTGTTAGTGGCATCACACAGAGCTCCCATATTTTCTTCCCAGAAGCACCCATAGGACTTCTAGTGTGTTAGTGGCATCACACAGAGCTCCCATATTTTCTTCCCAGAAGCACCCATAGGACTTCTATTGTGTTAGTGGCATCACACAGAGCTCCCATATTTTCTTCCCAGAAGCACCCATAGGACTTCTAGTGTGTTAGGGGCATCACACAGAGCTCCTATATTTTCTTCCCAGAAGCACCCATAGGACTTCTTAGTGTGTTAGTGGCATCACACAGAGCTCCTTATATTTTCTTCCCAGAAGCACCCATAGGACTTCTAGTGGTTAGTGGCATCACACAGAGCTATATTTTATTCCCAGAAGCACCCATAGGACTTGTAGTGTGTTAGTCCCATCACACAGAGTTCCTATATTTTCTTCCCAGAAGCACCTATAGGACTTGTAGTGTGTTAGTCCCATCACACAGAGCTATATTTTCTTCCCAGAAGCACCCATAGGACTTGTAGTGTGTTAGTCCCATCACACAGAGCTCCTATATTTTCTTCCCAGAAGCACCTATAGGACTTGTAGTGTGTTAGTCCCATCACACAGAGCTCCTATATTTTCTTCCCAGAAGCACCCATAGGACTTGTAGTGTGTTAGTCCCATCACACAGAGTTCCTATATTTTCTTCCCAGAAGCACCCATAGGACTTGTAGTGTGTTAGTCCCATCACACAGAGCTCCTATATTTTCTTCCCAGAAGCACCCATAGGACTTGTAGTGTGTTAGTCCCATCACACAGAGCTCCTATATTTTCTTCCCAGAAGCACCTATAGGACTTGTAGTGTGTTAGTCCCATCACACAGAGTTCCTATATTTTCTTCCCAGAAGCACCCATAGGACTTGTAGTGTGTTAGTCCCATCACACAGAGTTCCTATATTTTCTTCCCAGAAGCACCCATAGGACTTGTAGTGTGTTAGTCCCATCACACAGAGTTCCTATATTTTCTTCCCAGAAGCACCTATAGGACTTCTAGTGTGTTAGTGGCATCACACAGAGCTCCTATATTTTCTTTCCCAGAAGCACCCATAGGACTTCTAGTGTGTTAGTGGCATCACACAGAGTTCCTATATTTTCTTCCCAGCAGCACCCATAGGACTTCTAGTGTGTTAGTGGCATCACACAGAGCTCCTATATTTTCTTTGCAGAAGCACCCATAGGACTTCTAGTGTGTTAGTGGCATCACACAGAGCTCCTATATTTTCTTCTCAGAAGCACCCACAGGACTTCTAGTGTGTTAGTGGCATCACACAGAGCTCCTATATTTTCTTTGCAGAAGCACCCATAGGACTTCTAGTGTGTTAGTGGCATCACACAGAGCTCCTATATTTTCTTCTCAGAAGCACCCACAGGACTTCTAGTGTGTTAGTGGCATCACACAGAGCTCCTATATTTTCTTTGCAGAAGCACCCATAGGACTTCTAGTGTGTTAGTGGCATCACACAGAGCTCCTATATTTTCTTCTCAGCAGCACCCACAGGACTTCTAGTGTGTTAGTGGCATCCACAGAGCTCCTATATTTTCTTTGCAGAAGCACCCATAGGACTTCTAGTGTGTTAGTGGCATCACACAGAGCTCCTATATTTTCTTCTCAGAAGCACCCACAGGACTTCTAGTGTGTTAGTGGCATCACACAGAGCTCCTATATTTTCTTTGCAGAAGCACCCATAGGACTTCTAGTGTGTTAGTGGCATCACACAGAGCTCCTATATTTTCTTCTCAGAAGCACCCACAGGACTTCTAGTGTGTTAGTGGCATCACACAGAGCTCCTATATTTTCTTTGCAGAAGCACCCATAGGACTTCTAGTGTGTTAGTGGCATCACACAGAGCTCCTATATTTTTCTTCTCAGCAGCACCCACAGGACTTCTAGTGTGTTAGTGGCATCACACAGAGCTCCTATATTTTCTTTGCAGAAGCACCCATAGGACTTCTAGTGTGTTAGTGGCATCACACAGAGCTCCTATATTTTCTTTCTCAGCAGCACCCACAGGACTTCTAGTGTGTTAGTGGCATCACACAGAGCTCCTATATTTTCTTTGCAGAAGCACCCATAGGACTTCTAATGTGTTAGTGGCATCACACAGAGCTCCTATATTTTCTTCTCAGCAGCACCCACAGGACTTCTAGTGTGTTAGTGGCATCACACAGAGCTCCTATATTTTCTTTGCAGAAGCACCTATAGGACTTCTAGTGTGTTAGTGGCATCACACAGAGCTCCTATATTTTCTTCTCAGCAGCACCCACAGGACTACCGACTACAATGGCTGGAAGACCGCCAAGGGGAGGCAGAGCGTGCAGAGGCAAGAACACAGGGCAGGCAGGCTCTGTTTCTAGTGGACGTGGCCGTGGCCGTGGACGTGGTCGTGCATCGTCATCAGCACGTGTCCATGGGACACGCGCGTCTTTGTTTTCGGCAGCTGGACATGTGGAGCCGCATCATGCTGAAGGCTTGGTAGAATGGATGACCAAGCCCTCCTCATCCTCCTCATCCTCTCTCACCCAGGCTCAGGGTACTGGCAGAGCAGCTGCCAACGCGTACTCAATGGCATCATCAGCCACCCCTTCCCTAGACCCACCATGTCCTCCTGAGGAGTCCCCCGAACTCTTTGAGCACAGTGTTGGGTACATGCTCCAGGAGGATGCCCAACGATTCGAAGGCTCGGATGATGATACCCAGCTTGAGGAAGTCAGTAGTGTGCGCGCAGAGAGAGGGGATGCTGAAGGACAGCAATCTGGCAGTACTGTTCCACCAGCTGCAGCTTACGGCCAGGTTTGCTCTAATGGTGAAGAGGGAGGGGATGATGAGGTCACTGATGCCACGTGGGTGCCTGGAGGGAGAGAGGATGAGGAGGAGGACGAGGAGGAGGAGGATGCGGCATCACATGTCCAACGAGGCAGGATGCCCCCTGGAGGCCAGCTAGAGGCCAGCACAGCAACTGTACAACACCGCAGAGCTCCGCCTGTGCAGGGCGCTGCCTCTGCACGTTATCAGAAAAGTTCTTTGGTGTGGGCCTTTTTTGAGACGAGTGCATCAGATCGCACCACTGCTATTTGCAATATTTGTCTCAAGCGTATCTCGCGTGGCCAAAACATCAGCCGCTTGGGCACCACAAGCATGAGCAGACATATGTCGACCTGCCATGCAGCTCGTTGGCAAGCACACATAAAAGACCCACACCAAAGAACTAAGCGGACCTCTCCTTGCTCCTCATCAGCTGGGATCTCCATCCCCACTACATCTTCAGTCCTCTCTGAAAGCTGCTGTGAGAGGACTGAAGGTGTAGAATTAGGTGTGTCACAACCAAGTACTTGCAGTACACCGAAGTCCGATTGTAGCAGGCAAATTTCCCTGCCCCAGCTGCTGGACCGTCGAAAGAAGTACACTCCCAGCCATCCACATGCCCAGCGGTTGAATGCTAGCTTGGCTAAATTGCTAGCACTTCAACTGCTGCCTTTTCAGTTGGTAGACTCGGCCCCCTTCCGTGAGTTTGTTCAATGTGCGGTTCCTCAGTGGCAGGTTCCCAAACGCCACTTTTTCTCACGGAAGGTGATTCCGTCTCTCTACCGGCATGTGGAAGGCAATGTCCATGCCTCGCTGGACAGGGCGGTCAGCGGTAAGGTGCATATTACCGCTGACTCATGGTCCAGCAGGCATGGACAGGGACGTTACCTTTCTTTCACGGCCCATTGGGTCACTCTATTGGCAGCTGGGAGGGATGCAGGACAAGGTGCAGTAGTGTTGGAGGTTGTTCCGCCACCACGCCTCCAAAACGCTACTACTGCTACTGGTTGTGACACACCTCTCTCCTCCACCCCCTCCTCTTCTTCTTCCTCCAGTGCTCTGTCCTCGGAACCAGCGGTGCTCCGTAGGCGTACAAGGGGCTACGCAAGTACGCAGGCAAAAAGATGCCATGCCGTGCTTGCGCTGGTGTGTTTGGGGGACAGGAGCCACACTGGGCCAGAGGTTCTGGCAGCTCTGCAGGGGCAGGCCGAGAGGTGGTTGACGCCACGTCAGCTTAAGCCAGGAATGGTCGTTTCTGACAATGGCACCAACCTCCTCTCCGCCCTGCGACAGGGGCAGCTCACCCATGTGCCCTGTATGGCTCACGTCCTCAACCTGGTGGTGCAGCGGTTCTTGGGCAGGTTCCCAGGCTTACAGGATGTCCTGAGGCAGGCCAGGAAAGTCTGTGTGCATTTCCGCCGATCTTATAATGCCAGTGCTCGGCTGACTGAGCTGCAAAAGGAGCTGAACCTGCCCAAGAACCGCCTAATATGTGACATGCCCACCAGGTGGAACTCAACGTTGGCCATGCTGCAGCGACTGCACACGCAGCAGAGGGCCATCAATGAGTACCTTTGCGACTACGGCACCAGGACAGGGTCAGGGGAGCTTGGTTTTTTTCCCCACGTCAGTGGAGCATGATCAGGGATGCATGCACTGTCCTCTCACCATTTGAGGAGGCCACGAGGATGGTGAGCAGTGACACTGTACCTCTTGTCCACCTGTTGGAGCATAAGCAGCGTGGGATAATGGACAGGGCACTTGAGGCAGAACAGAGGCAGGAAGAGGAGGACTTCCTTGCCTCTCAAGGCCCCCTTTATCCGGACAGTGTTCCTTCTGTCCCACCCATCACACAGGAAGAGGATGAGGAGGAGGAGGAGGAGGAGGAGGAGGAGGATTGTGTGAGCATGGAGGTGGAGCCTGGCACTCAGCATCAGCAGCAGCAGCAGTCTTTTAGGGATGATGTACAGTCTAGACATGGGAACTGCCAAAAAATTTGTTTCGTTTCGTTTCGTCCCGTTTCGTATATAAAAAAATTCGTAATTTTTTTTACGAATCGTTAGTAAAGTTACGAATCGTTACGAATCGTTACGAATCGTTAACGCGGCTAATAAATTGTTGGTTTTCATAACACAGAGAACAATTCGAATCCAACTACAAATATCGAATTTCAATTTCAAGTTACGAATCGTTACGAATCGTTATGAATAGTTACGAATCGTTACGAATCGTTATGAATAGTTACGAATCGTTAGTAAATCCAACTACCAATATCGAATTTCAACTAATTTGAACGAAATTATTATAGCAGATATAACGAATGAATTCGAATGACAAAGTGTCATTTTTGCAGAAAAAAAAAAAGCGTAGGGGTCCCCCCAAATTCAATAACCAGGCCCTTCAGGTCTGGTATGGATATTAAGGGGGACCCCAGCCAAAAAAAAAAAAAAAATGGCGTGGGGTCCCCCCCAAATATCCATACCAGACCCTTCAGGTCTGGGATGGATTTTAAGGGGAACCCCGGCCAAAAAAAAAAAAAAAATGGCGTGGGGTCCCCCTCAAAATCCATACCAGACCCTTTATCCGAGCACGCAACCTGGCAGGCCGCATGAAAGGAGGGGGGGACGAGAGCGGCCCCCCCTCCCGCCTGAACCGTACCAGGCCACATACCCTCAACATTGGGAGGGTGCTTTGGGGTCCCCCCCAAAGCACCTTGTCCCCATGTTGATGAGGACAAGGGCCTCATCCCCACAACCCTGGCCGGTGGTTGTGGGGGTCTGCGGGCGGGGGGCTTATCGGAATCTGGAAGCCCCCTTTAAAAAGGGGACCCCCAGATCCCGCCCCCCCCCCCCCTGTGTGAAATGGTAAGGGGGTACAAAAGTACCCCTACCATTTCACCAAAAAAAGTGTCAAAAATGGTAAAAATGACAGGAGACGGTCTTTGACAATTCCTTTATTAAAATCTTCTTTCTTCTTTCTTCTGGTCTTCCTTCTTCATCTTCTCCTTCCGTCATCTTCTTCCATCTTCTTCTTCCTTCGATTCGCTTCTTCTTCCTCCGGTCTTCTCGTCCTTCTCGTCCGGCGTCGTCCTTCTCGTCCGGCATCGTCGTCTCTTCTCGCAGGCCGCTCCTCGCAATGGGAGGCTCCCGCTCTGTGAGGCTCCGCTCCGGGTGACAGGTCTTTTATAACGAAGGCACCTGGTGACCCCGCCCCCTCTGACGCACGGGGACGTCATGTGGAATTCCCTATGGCTTTCCCCATGACGTCAGAGGGGGGGGCGGGGTCACCAGGTGCCTTCGTTATACAAGACCTGTCACCCGGAGCGGAGCCTCACAGAGCGGGAGCCTCCCATTGCGAGGAGCGGCCTGCGAGAAGAGACGACGATGCCGGACGAGAAGGACGACACCGGACGAGAAGGACGAGAAGACCGGAGGAAGAAGAAGCGAATCGAAGGAAGAAGAAGATGGAAGAAGATGCCGGAAGGAGAAGATGAAGAAGGAAGACCAGAAGAAAGAAGAAAGAAGATTTTAATAAAGGAATTGTCAAAGACCGTCTCCTGTCATTTTTACAATTTTTGACACTTTTTTGGTGAAATGGTAGGGGTAGGGTACCCCCTTACCATTTCACACAGGGGGGGGGCCGGGATCTGGGGGTCCCCTTGTTAAAGGGGGCTTCCAGATTCCGATAAGCCCCCCGCCCGCAGACCCCCACAACCACCGGGCACGGTTGTGGGGATGAGGCCCTTGTCCTCATCAACATGGGGACAAGGTGCTTTGGGGGGGACCCCAAAGCACCCTCCCAATGTTGAGGGCATGTGGCCTGGTACGGTTCAGGCGGGAGGGGGGGCCGCTCTCGTCCCCCCCTCCTTTCCTGCGGCCTGCCAGGTTGCGTGCTCGGATAAGGGTCTGGTATGGATTTTATGGGGGACCCCACGCCATTTTTTTGGGCTAGGGTTCCCCTTAAAATCCATCCCAGACCTCAAGGGTCTGGTATGGATTTTGAGGGGGACCCTACGCCATTTTTTTTTTTTTTTTTGGCTGGGGTCCCCCTTAATATCCATCCCAGACCTGAAGGGCCTGGTTATTGAATTTGGGGGGACCCCTACGCTTTTTTTTATCAATGACTTCAATGAATGACTGTTCTCTGTATTACGGATCCGACAATTCATTTGCCGGCAATAGCTGCGAGTGATTTTAAATAGTTTTTTTTTCCTGCAAAAATGACACTGTGCAGGAACAGTTCTCTATATTAGATATAC
The DNA here is from genome assembly GCA_028564925.1 of Lithobates sylvaticus. Classification (NCBI taxonomy): domain Eukaryota; kingdom Metazoa; phylum Chordata; class Amphibia; order Anura; family Ranidae; genus Lithobates; species Lithobates sylvaticus. The sequence continues at coordinate 476,452,717 of CM053028.1, forward strand.
TGAATCTCGAATCATTCGAAGCATTCATTATATCCGCTATTATAATTTCTTTCATATTAGTTGAAATTACATATTTGTTAGTTGTTGTATTCGAATTGTTCTCTGTATTATGGGAATCGGCAATTAGCCGCGAGTGATTTTAAATATTTTTTTTTTCCTGCAAAAATGACACATTGTACAGAGAGAGTTCTAAACACGGGAAACATGACCCCCCTTCATAGGCATACTATAGAGTATATAGTATATAGAAGGGGTCAGGTTTCCTGTGCTTACAACTCTCTCTGTACAATGTGTCATTTTTGCAGGAAAAAAAGACATTTAAAATCACTCGCGGCTAATTGCCGATTCCCGTAATACAGAGAACAATTCGAATGTTGTATTGTAACTAACAAATATCTAATTTCAACTAATATGAAAGAAATTATAATAGCGGATATAACGAATGCTTCGAATGCTTCGAGATTCAGTATATCTAATATAGAGAACTGTCTCTGTACAATGTGTCATTTTTGCAGGAAAAAAAAGCTATTTAAAATCACTCGCAGCTATTTGCCGGCAAATGAATTGTTGGATCCGTAATACAGAGAACAGTCATTCATTGAAGTCATTGATAAAAAAAAGCGTAGGGGTCCCCCCAAATTCAATAACCAGGCCCTTCAGGTCTGGGATGGATATTAAGGAGGACCCCAGCCAAAAAAAAAAAAAAAAATGGCGTAGGGTCCCCCTCAAAATCCATACCAGACCCTTGAGGTCTGGGATGGATTTTAAGGGGAACCCTAGCCCAAAAAAATGGCGTGGGGTCCCCCATAAAATCCATACCAGACCCTTATCCGAGCACGCAACCTGGCAGGCCGCAGGAAAGGAGGGGGGGACGAGAGCGGCCCCCCCTCCCGCCTGAACCGTACCAGGCCACATGCCCTCAACATTGGGAGGGTGCTTTGGGGTCCCCCCCAAAGCACCTTGTCCCCATGTTGATGAGGACAAGGGCCTCATCCCCACAACCGTGCCGGTGGTTGTGGGGGTCTGCGGGCGGGGGGCTTATCGGAATCTGGAAGCCCCCTTTAACAAGGGGACCCCCAGATCCTGCCCCCCCCCCTGTGTGAAATGGTAAGGGGGTACAAAAGTACCCCTACCATTTCACCAAAAAAGGTGACAAAAATGGTAAAAATGACAGGAGACGGTCTTTGACAATTCCTTTATTAAAATCTTCTTTCTTCTGGTCTTCCTTCTTCATCTTCTCCTTCCGGCATCTTCTTCCATCTTCTTCTTCCTTCGATTCGCTTCTTCTTCCTCCGGTCTTCTCGTCCTTCTCGTCCGGCGTCGTCCTTCTCGTCCGGCATCGGCGTCTCTTCTCGCAGGCCGCTCCTCGCAATGGGAGGCTCCCGCTCTGTGAGGCTTCGCTCCGGGTGACAGGTCTTTTATAACGAAGGCACCTGGTGACCCCGCCCCCCCTCTGACGTCATGGGGAAAGCCATAGGGAATTCCACATGACGTCCCCGTGCGTCAGAGGGGGGGCGGGGTCACCAGGTGCCTTCGTTATAAAAGACCTGTCACCCGGAGCGGAGCCTCACAGAGCGGGAGCCTCCCATTGCGAGGAGCGGCCTGCGAGAAGAGACGACGATGCCGGACGAGAAGGACGACGCCGGACGAGAAGACCGGAGGAAGAAGAAGCGAATCGAAGGAA
>CM053028.1:476454879-476509879 GCA_028564925.1 Lithobates sylvaticus
TCCTATACTGACCACTACTACACAAACTACACTACCCACTGACCACTACATACCACACACCACACCGACCACTACATACCACACCGACCACTACACTACATACCACACTGACCTACCTGAATCCTATACTGACCACTACACTACATACCACACACCACACCACACTGACCACTACATACCACACCGACCACTACACACCACACTGACCTACCTGAATCCTATATTGACCACTACTACACAAACTACACTACCCACTGACCACTACATACCACACAACACTAACCTACCTGATTCCTATACTGACCAGTACACTACACACTGACCACTACACACCACCCTACCTGATTTCTATACTGACCACTACTACACAATCTACACTATCCACTGACCACTACACTATACACTACATACTGACCGCTACAGAATACTCTATCCACAGACCAATACACCACACACACAATACATTACACTATACACAATACATTACACTATACACAATACACAATACATTACACTATACACTACACACAATACATTACACTATACACAATACATTACACTATACACAATACACTACACACAATACATTACACTATACACAATACATTAAACTATACACAATACATTACACTAAACACAATACATTACACTATACACTACACACAATACATTACACAATACATTACACTATACACAATACACAATACATTACACTATACACTACACACAATACATTACACTATACACAATACATTACACAATACACTACACACAATACATTACACAATACATTAAACTATACACAATACATTAAACTATACACAATACATTAAACTATACACAATACATTAAACTATACACAATACATTACACACAATACATTACACTATACACTGACTTTATGGCTGCTCTCTCTCCCCAGACCATATCTACCCCCCCCCGCCAGCAAAAAAAACTCACGAGTGAGTCCCTTACCTTTTTTTTTCCTTTCATTTCTGCTCTGCTCTGCGCCGCCTGTCACACTGCCAGACTGCCTGCCCCAGCGGGGACATGATCGGTGACCCGGAGAGGAGGAGGCGTCCGAGGCAAAGATAGCGGCCACAGCTGAGCTCACAGTGAAGGCCAGCCCCACCTGCTGCACATGACCCCTTTCGCCCAATCACAGGGCGCCAGGGGCCGGCCTGAGACTGGACATGGCGGCCGGAGCGCGGGGTCACAGGGAATAAAAACGAGGGTGACACAGATGCTTGGCTCGCTGGGCAGGTGGGGCCCCCCAGGCAAGTGGGGCCCCCGGGCAACTGCCCAGCGTGCCCAATGGAAAAGACGGCCCTGGTCTACCGAGTTGCCAGCTTATATCTTTTAATGTTAAAAGTACTGAAGGACTGCACATCCCAGCCTCGAGCACCGGTTTTCAGCCTTGGATAGCATCACCAGCAGTAGAGCTTGGTTATTGTATTCAGTAATTCTATAAGAGCCTACTTAAGGGCCTGGCTCCCAGGCTTGGCATGCATTTTGCGAGTGGGTACAGGTAGCTTGCCTGGTAGGGACAGAACTAGTGTCAGGGAAAGGTTCCAGACAAGGAGGGAAAGCGTAGGGCTTGCAACTTCTCTTGACATCTTCCCGCTTGGGTTCGAGACAGCCAAGCCGCATTCTGCCCCTCCTAAAAGGTGCTGTCAGTTTGGTTGAAATCTGCTCTCTACATGCTGTTGGACCTGTGTTTCCGGTTGGGCTGTCTTCCCACTGGGTTTATTGTGATCTGTCGTTGCATTATTTAAATGCAAGTTCTTTCATCAAACTTGGACTGTGTGTGTTATTGCCGCCACACCATGCGGTACCCCACCTACACACCAGTCACTTTACTAAGCTCAAAAAAAATAACTGGTTTATTGAAAATTGGCATATGGGAAGGAGGGTGGAGTGCCTATCAGAATATCCACAAAACATGGAGGATCTCAAACACTAGGCTATGTTCTAATTCCTTCTTAAATTATAACTAAAGGCTAAAAAAAAATTTTAGTATTGGATAAAGTGGAGAGGGATTAGAACCCCTGTCAGTTTTTATTGCTGTCTGTTCCCCAGTTATGGAGATTCACCCTCTCTATTTGTCCTGTTTACCATTATCATTGAAAGTAAAGAAAATCACACAATTTTGGGTTTTTCCCAGAACAGTAATAGATGGAAAATCTTCTAATGGAGACACTAGTTCTGGTGACCCGGGTGGTCCCCAAGAGATTCACTTAATTTGCAGGGATTTCCTCTCACTTCCTGTTTTGGCTATGGGAAATCTCCCCCAATGGGACACAGATGGCAAAAATAAACCTTAAATGGGGTTTTAACCCTTCCTTACTCTATCCAAAATTAAATAAAAAGTTTTGCCTTTAATTCTACTTCAATCGCTCAGGCCTCATTCATACTGGGGGCGTTTGGTTTGCAGTTGTGGTGTGACCCCCCCAATTATCACAATGAGCAAGTTTGACAGGTGATGCAGCTGCAATGTTAGTATCGAGGTGTCTCAGCCACCTGTTTTTACTTCTGCCCCCAGCAACCTGTGTGGCCCTAACAAAGTCTACCTCTACTTTCTAAACACAGAATGTGCTGGCTACATACCTACAGAGTTGCTTAGAAATAGAGGTTAAATTGCTTTCCCAATCTGTATGTTCTGAGGCAGGACAATATGTAAAGGTTCCCGCCTTGGAAATACGTCATGCACAGCACTAGTCCCTCACCAAATCTCCTAGTAGAGGGCAGTCACAACTTCTTTCCTCTAGGCAAGTACTCTTTAGCCTTCAGCAGACAGCATCTCACGGGACGGGAGATCTGTACTTCTGTCCAACCATTACATCCAAAGGCTGAGAGAGGGATCTTTCCCAATAACATCTTCACAGGGCAGGGGCGGACTGACAACTCATGGGGCCCCGGGCAATATGAGATTATGGGGCCCCCAGGCAATCAGAGATTATGGGGCCACACAGTATACACATACACACAGTATACAATCACACAGTATACACATACATGTACACACAGTATACATAGACATGTTTCTATTGGCTGAGAAGGTACTGGAGAGGTGGGGCAGCTATATTCTCTGGATTTTTAGACCAAAAGGACGTTGGTAAGGGACATTTCAGAAACAGATGTAAAAAAACACAGATTTTTACATACTGTCCCTGGTTTTACTGAGGCTGGCAACCCTGATGGGGCCCCCTAGTGGCCCGGGGCCCTCGGGAAGTTCCCGAGTGGGCCCCTGTCACAGGGTAAAAAGGGAAGTGTCCTATGCATTTAACAGTTATTTTTCTATGTACACAAAAGGCCTATTTCTCTCAAATATTGTTCACAAATCTGTCTAAATCTGTATTAGTGAGCACTTCTCCTTTGCTGAGATAATTCGTCCGTCTCACAGGTGTGGAATATCAAGATGCTGATTAGACAGCATGATTATTGCACAGGTGTGCCTCAGGCTGGCCACAATAAAAGGCCACTCTAAAATGTGCAGTTTTACTGTATTGGGGGTCGGGGAGTATGCTGGCCATGCAATTACTGGGATGTTTTCAGCTTTCAGGAATCGTGTACAGATCCTTGCACTTGTTGGCTGAGAAACTGGGGAGCAATATATCAAACATATTACATGATGAACAGAAGGTGTAACATATATAGATGAAGAAAGCATACAGCTGTATCTGCATCATCACAATGTAATTATGCTCTATTACAGGAACAAAGGGGGGCCTGTCCTAAATACATTATGTATGTGAGTCATAAATACACGTATAAGTATATATATAGTCTATATTATTTACACACACACATACATACATACATATATATATATATATATATATATATATATATATATATCTTTTGTAATATTTGTAAAATAGCAAAGGAGCAATATAGAAATCATGCAAGTAAAGTGCGCTTCAGTTATTCCAAGTATGACCATGCCATAGCATGCCGATATGTAAGAAGACAACAATGTCAGTACACATCTATGTGCCATAATAAAAATATCACAAGTCACAATGTTAATACATTTGAGTATTTTAGAACACGTCACTTGTCATTACAGGAAAATGCTCTGTGTGTTCGGCATACCCCTTGCTGAGTGCCTAAATTGTTCATCATGTCCATGGCAGAGAACCCAATGTGCTTAACATACCTCTGGGAGAGTGCCCAATGTGGTCAGCGTGTCCTGAGAAAATGAGGCTTGAACTCAGAATGTACCTAGTAGGGTGCCCCATTGGCCTATAATGACGCTAAAAGAGGATCTCTAGCACTTAGCAAGTCTCTAGCACATTGCTTCATGTGCTAAGCATGTCTGACCTGCCAGATATTATCACATGCTTAGCATTTCCCTGGTAGACTGCGCCTTATGCTCAGCATGTCCTTGGCAGATTGAACCTATCACAAAAAATGGATCCTTTACGGTGGTTGTAAACCTCAGTTATTCAACATAAATAAAGCATATCCCTCCATAGTGTGTACTTGTCGCAGTCCAGAACACTAAGTGTCATTTCTGTCTGCTGACCTGTTCCTCTGCTATCAACATGAGTCACTTCTGACAAAGTTTCCTGACACCAAGAACTAAAAAGGTGACAGGGGAGGGAACTCCAGCACACAGCCTGTGATTGACAGCCTCAGCTTTGTTCCTGACAACAATACACAAATATTGGCAACAGCCTCAGCTCTGTTCCTGTTTGCTGTGTGGAGGTTGGTGTGTCTCTTCCCTCCAATCAGCCAATCAGCTCTCAGAGCTCTCCTAGCTGAGAACAGATGGGGCGCTGCGGGACCCTCCGCCATTTTTCAGTGTTTTTCGCCGTCTTTCGGTCGTTCTGCGCATGCGCGGCCATACGGAGCCTCGGAAAAATGCCGGAAATGTCCGTAATTTGATGCGCATGCGCAGAACGGCATTAGACGGAACATCGGAAATGTCCGGAAATCTCCGTATTTGTCGGTCTGCGCATGCGCGGCCGACTTACGAACATTTCCGACTTCCGTACAGGCGGGCAGTCCCTAACGAGTTCGTAACTCGGGGACCCCCTGTATCTCAAAATATTAAAGCTCAATTGAACTTTTAGTTTAAATCACCAAAATACATACCAGCTGCAGCAAAACCAAAGGCGTGCAAAGTTTCAGGCTAGGTTTGCAGTTAGGGACAGCAAAAATAAGAGGTTGAGCTGCATTTTTTACCACCCCCCAACCCCTTAAGCTGCAAAGGCAGCCAGACAGGGCTGTATAATTGCCGCAGCTGCAGTGCTTTACTTAGCAGTGCTGCAAGAATTATGCCCCCTGTTGCATTCGGCTGGCAGTGCATATCGCCTCCTCAGCACCTGTCATATGACCTCTGAAAAGCAATCCACTGTGGATTGCTCTTCAAATGGCAATGTGTGTGTAAACTATTACCATACCTTTTCTTTAGAAAGCAGCCACAGTCCGAGTACACACAGGCACCATCACAAAATGTAAAGCAGTATTAAACCCAAAACCAAAAATATATTGCAGCTTACCAATCATTAGATATGGTGGCTGCATTCGTTTTCTGTTATTCCATTTTTTCCCTCTGTTTTAATCTGGTGATGTGACCACTAACACCCCTACTTTATTAGAGTGCAGCAGCATTATCAATCTGGGGGGAAGATTTTTTTTTATTTTGGGATAAACGTTTTACAGGGATAGATAAAATCTGATCGTTGTAAGCTCCCCTGCCAGTGGTAAATAGTTTATCTCATGTGTGTATTGGTTGTGTCCCCCTGATGGTGACCCTGGCTGTACCATGTACTTGTATGAAAAAGTATCCTGGTCTCTGCATTTCTTCCTTTGTGTGAAATCCCTGGTGTTCCTGCCAGTCCCTCTGCGTTCCTATTTAAAAACTGACCACACTAGGCATTAAAGCCAAGCATGGTCAGTTCTCTAGCTGTGCTGAGTGTGCTGCTATTTCTCCTAACCCAGCTTTCTGAGCTCCTTATGCAGCTGAGAACAGAGAGTATGTGATCACTTTTTTTTATATAAATTATTAAAAAAAAATCTAATGTTTAATGCTAATACCTATAAACTAAAAGAAAAGAGCACTAGGGATGAGCCAAACACCCACCCGTTCGGCTCGCACCAGAACCCGCAAACGGACCTAAAGTCCGTGCGAGCTTTAGAACCCTATTAGTTATAATGGATGCGAACGTTTGAAATCAAAAGTGCTAATTTTAAAGGCTAATATGCATGTTATTGTCATAAAAAGTGTTTGGGGACCTGGGTCCTGCCCCAGGGGACATGTATCAATGCAAATTTTTTTTTAAAAACGGACGTTTTTTCAGGAGCAGTGATTTTAATAATGCTTAAAGTGGAAGTAAAGTCAGATTTTCAACTTTCACCTACAGGTAAGCCTGAAACTTACCTGTAGGTAAAAAATAAAAGTGTAATATTCCTTTAAATTTCGTACCTGGGGGGTGTCTATAGTATGCCTGTGAAGGGGCGCATGTTTCCTGCGCTTAGAACTGTCCCTGCAAACAAGTGTCATTTTTGCAGGAAAAAAAGCTATTTAATAATCACTCGCGGCTAAGGTGAATTGACGGCTCCCGTAACACAGAGAACAGTCATTCATTGAAATGTCATTCATAAAAAAAAAGTGTCATTTTTGCAAGAAAAAAAAAAAATCACTCCCGGCTAATGTGAATTGACGGCTCCCGTAACACAGAGAACAGTCATGGATATTAAAAAAAAAAGCCAAAAAAAATTTAAAAATTAAAAAAATAAAGCGTAGGGTCCCCCCAAATTCAATACCAGGCCCTTGAGGTCTGGGATGGATTTTAAGGGGGAACCCCAGCCAAAAAAAATGGCGTGGGGTCCCCCTCAAAATCCATACCAGACCCTTATCCGAGCACGCAACCTGGCAGGCCGCAGGAAAAGAGGGGGGACGAGAGCGCCCCCCCCTCCCGCCTGAACCGTACCAGGCCACATGCCCTCAACATTGGGAGGATGCTTTGGGGGTCTGAGACCCCCAAAGCACCTTGTCCCCATGTTGATGAGGACAAGGGCCTCTTCCCCACAACCCTGGCCGGTGGTTGTGGGGGTCTGCGGGCGGGGGGCTTATCGGAATCTGGAAGCCCCCTTTAACAAGGGGACCCCCAGATCCCGCCCCCCCCCCCCCCTGTGTGAAATGGTAAGGGGGTACAAAAGTACCCCTACCATTTCACCAAAAAAGTGTCAAAAATTTTAAAAATGACAGGAGACGGTCTTTGACAATTCCTTTATTAAATCTTCTTTCTTCTTTCTTCATCCTTCGGTTTCTTCATCTTCTCCTTCCGTCATCTTCTTCCATCTTCTTCTTCCATCTTCTTCTTCCTCCGATCCGCTTCTTCTTGCGCTGGTCTTCTCGTCCTTCTCGTCCGGCATCTTCTTCCATGGCGTCGGCGTCTGTTCTTCTGTCGGGCCGCTCCTCGCAATGGGAGGCTCCCGCTGTGTGAGGCTTCGCTCCGTCTGACAGGTCTTTTATAACGGAGGGCACCTGGTGACCCCGCCCCCCTCTGACGTCATGGGGAAAGCCATAGGGAATTCCCCATGACGTCCCCGTGCGTCAGAGGGGGCGGGGTCACCAGGTGCCCTCCGTTATAAAAGACCTGTCAGACGCAGCGAAGCCTCACACAGCGGGAGCCTCCCATTGCGAGGAGTGGCCCAAGAAGAGACACCGACGCCGACGCCATGGAAGAAGATGCCGGACGAGAAGGACGAGAAGACCAGCGCAAGAAGAAGCGGATCGGAGGAAGAAGATGATGGAAGAAGAAGATGGAAGAAGATGCCGGAAGGAGAAGATGAAGAAACCGAAGGATGAAGAAAGGAAGACCAGAAGAAAGAAGAAAGTAGAAAGAAGATTTTAATAAAGGAATTGTCAAAGACCGTCTCCTGTCATTTTTACCATTTTTGACACTTTTTTGGTGAAATGGTAGGGGTACTTTTGTACCCCCTTACCATTTCACACAGGGGGGGGGGGCGGGATCTGGGGGTCCCCTTGTTAAAGGGGGCTTCCAGATTCCGATAAGCCCCCCGCCCGCAGACCCCCACAACCACCGGCCAGGGTTGTGGGGAAGAGGCCCTTGTCCTCATCAACATGGGGACAAGGTGCTTTGGGGGTCTCAGACCCCCAAAGCATCCTCCCAATGTTGAGGGCATGTGGCCTGGTACGGTTCAGGCGGGGGGGGGGGCGCTCTCGTCCCCCCCTCTTTTCCTGCGGCCTGCCAGGTTGAGTGCTCGGATAAGGGTCTGGTATGGATTTTGAGGGGGACCCCACGCCATTTTTTTTGGCTGGGGTTCCCCTTAAAATCCATCCCAGACCTCAAGGGTCTGGTATGGATTTTGAGGGGGACCCTACGCCATTTTTTTTTTTTTGGCTGGGGTCCCCCTTAATATCCATCCCAGACCTGAAGGGCCTGGTTATTGAATTTGGGGGGACCCCCACGCTTTTTTTTTTTTTTTTTTTTTATCAATGAATGACAGTTCTCTGTGTTACGGGAGCCATCAATTCATTAGCCGCGAGTGCTTTTAAATAGCTTTTTTCCTGCAAAAATGACACTTTTTGCAGGGACAGTTCTAAGCACAGGAAACCTGCCCCCCTTCACAGGCAACCTATAGACACCCCCCAGATGTGATACTGCAATGCTGTACTAACAGCACGCACACACAAATCCCCAGAAATACAGCACATAATGTCAGCAGTCAGCAGCACACTGACACGCTGACACTGAAACACAATATGCGAGGCCGCCGCCGCGGCGGCCTCTTATACCGTGGGGCGTGTACTAAAGCCCCTGAGCTATAATTGGCTACAGGCATCCTGCCTGTAGCCAATTATGGCTCTCCTCGCTGCCGGCGCTGTGATTGGCCAAGCATGCGGGGTCACAGTGCATGCTTGGCCAATCATCAGCCAGCATTGCACTGCGACTGGCGCAATGCATTGCGGGCCGCTCGCATCACACGAATGTGATGCGAGCGGCCCAAATAGTTCTGGGCTCGCCGAACGGGCGAACGCCCGATGTTCGATTCGAACATGGGTTCGAATCGAACACCGGGCCCATCCCTAATTGATTGTGCTACGCACATTTTTTCACCATTGGATGCACTTTACCACTATTTATTTAATTATTTATTTATGCTAATTGCTATCTATTTATTTGATTTATTACCACATTGGTTTGGTTATCTCGGATGCACTTTATATTGATTCACTTAATTATTATTGGTATAGCACCGTTTAATTACTTTGCTGCTATACATATTGGATTTGAATATTAATCATTAAGACGCTTTTTGGGAACCATTCTTTGGAGTCTCCCTCCCCCTTAGGATTGGTATCCTGGTCTGGAGTAAGCGCCACACATTTTTATCTTATTTTATTATTATTATCCTCTTTTTGCTAGCGCCTCATTATTTATATATTGATTTTATATATTTACTTTTATGAATAGGGAATAGCTCCCAACTGTCCCTGATTTCGAGGGACTGTCCCTGATTTCAAGCAATGTCCCTCTGTCTCTCTTTGCCCCTCATTTGTCCCTCATTTTGGTCTGATCTATATAGTTGTATAAAAAAATTTACTTTTTATCTTTCAAAAAGTGTTTCCCAGTGCTAAACCTTTCATCCAAATTCTAAATTGCTGCATTTGTAAATTTCAAAGCCAATATAATGGAATAGTAGTGGTAAAAAAAAGCCCTTGTGGATTTAATTAACCTTTTTTTTGGTTAATTCTCCTTTAAGGGGGTGTGGCAGGGGGCGTGTCCTATGCCTACATACGTTTGTTAGTAGGTGTCCCTCATTCCCATCTCAAAATGTTGGGAGGTATGGAATAGGGAGCGGCAGCGGTGGCCGTGGATAGATTCATGCTTTGCAATAATTTATCCACTGCATATAGGGGGTGGAGAGGATAGTGGGCGGCGCCTGGGCCCCCTTAATGGACACTCTGGTAATCAGTGAAATATACTTTTCTCAATGGAGGAGAGGTCAGGAGGGGGGCGTATCTCCATCGGATCATCTTTAGTGCTGCTGAGCTCAGAGACCCGAAGCTATTAATCCCCACAGTGAAGAAAAGGAAGAGGACAGGGCATCCTTGCAGTGGAGATTTCTACATAATCTAGCAGCCTGCACATCATGGCACAAACTTTGTTATAGTAATTTAACTAAAGCTGCAGAGGAAAAAAAAAAAGCTTTTTAGCTAAACTTCAACTTTAAGCCTACTCAGGATTATTTAATAAAGCAAAATTCACAAATGTATCCCAAGTAATCAGAACATTTAGATCTTTCATTGGCCTGACCTCCGAAAAAGAACATTTGTAGATTACAACACTTTTCTTTTTTTATCCTTGTTATTTGCATTGCCATGCTGAATTAATTTTTCCAATGCTATTGGTCTTCTCTATACTGTCAGAATTCCTGTCATTAAAGTGGATGTAAACCCGAGATTTTTTATTTATTTTTTGTCTGGCACAATATAGAGTTTGGGATTTCAGATCAGCTGTGCCCAGTCTTGCCACAAAGAGTTAATCCAGCTCTGAACAATCCTCATATCTTTTTTCTGTGAAATAAAACGGACAAACTGTGAAAACTTTGTCCGTTCTTCCCCCTTGCTGTGATTGACAGGTGATTTACACATCTCGTGCACTAGCCTAAGACATGCATTATTTTTTAATTCCCCCCCTACTCTTTTCTTCAGCAGCTCGGGTCCAGCAAACTCGATGTCCGCCGGGTTCCCGCGATCATGTCATGGAGAGGAAGAATGGGGAGATGCTTTTGTAAACAAAGCATTTCCCTGTTCTGCTTAGTGACAGGACAGTGATCTACTGCTCTCTGTCATCGAGAGCAGTGATCACTGTCATGTGTGTTCAAGCCCAGCCCCCTCACAGTTAGAATCACTCCCTAAGACACATTTAACCCCTTCACCGCCCCCTAGTGGTTAACCCCTTCACTGCCAGTGTCATTTACACAGTAATCAATGCATTTTTATAGCACTGATTGCTGTATAAATGACAATGGTCCCAAAAATGTGTCAAAAATGTCCGATGTGTCCACCATAATGTTGCAGTCCCGATAAAAATAGCAGATCGCCACCATTACTAATAAAAAAAAAATGCCATAAAACTATCCCCTATTTTGTAGATGCTATAAATTTTGCGCAAACCAATCAATATACGCTTATCGCGATTTTTTTTTACCAAAAATATGTAGAAGAATACATATCGACCTAAAGTGAGGAAAACATATTTTTTTATATATTTTTGGGTGGTAATAAAAAAAAAAAAAAAAACCGAAGAGGCAATCAAATACCACCAAAAGAAAGCTCCATTTGTGGTAAAAAAAGGACATGAATTTTGTTTGGGTACAGCATCGCAAGACCGCGCATTTGTCAGTTAAAGCGACGTAGTGCCGAATCGCAAAAAGCGCTCTGGTAAGGAAAGGGGTAAAATCCTCTGGGGCTGAAGTGGTCAAGTTAGCAAATAAAGGGTTTCCTTGAATTCCAAACTTTCTATGTAAACAAGTGACATAACTGCTTACATCATTCCTGTCATTTGTTGTAAGTGGGGCAGAATTATAGAGGTACATAAAGTTTGCCTAATTTATGAAAACTAGAAAAAGAAATTGTATTGATGAAAGCTTTCTAATGCGGCGTACACACGGTCGGAATTGCCGATGGAAACAGTCCGATGGGAGCTTTTCATCGGATTTTCCGATCGTGTGTATGCCCAACGGTCTTTTTCTGTCGGAATTTTCGACGGACTTTGAATTGAGAACCTGTTCTCAATTTTTCCGACGGAAAACCTTTCTATCGGATTTTCCGATCGTGTGTATGCAATTCCGACACGCAAAATTCCGACGCATGCTCGGAAACAATTTGACACATGCTCGGAAGCATTAAACTTCCCTTTTATAGTGCTGTCGAACGTGTTTTATGCCGCTGTGTTATTGACCGTCGGAATTTGGTGTGACTGTGTGTAGGCAACACAGCTTGAGCGGAATTCCGTCGGAATTCCGACGGAAAAACCGTCAGAGTTTTTTCCGACAAGAATTCCGATCGTGTGTACGCGGCATTAGAGATTATTCACACAAACAGTGCATGTAATACTCTGTTTAATATGCAGCCACTAGTATGTGGTGTGATGGGGTGGTGCAATGCAGTGTTACAACAAGTCACATGGTTTATTTATTTTTTTAACTTTAATGAAATGTCACAAAATGACGTTTTAGTCATTTCCATTCACCGCAACGCATTGCAATGTGATGTAGTAGATTGCAACACTTTTGCCAACAAAACACTGTGCTGCATAAAATAAAAAATGTAATCGTACACAAAAAACAACACATTGGAGATAAATGATCGAAGAGGATATACCAAATATGTGTTGGACAAAGCTATGGCATGAATGAGCTCCTATTCTGTCTTGCAATGGAAAAATGATAGACTTGATCAGTTTGGATAACTACAAAGTGACTGCAAATTACAAGCCTCCCTGGTAGAGTTTTCTCATTATTTTTGAACATATTCTTTGACAAACCTGGAACCTCGGCTAAATAAATCATTTTAAATACCGTTTTTGCATAGGTGTTAGAGAATTTGGTACATCACAGAAATATATTTGTAGCTGTGCGTGATAAAATATTTTAAACGGTGTTTAGAAAATATGTATACGATTGCCATTGCTTACAATTCCAAAGGTATCGCTTACTAATACACTGCTGACAGTAATCGCGGGAAATAAAACATTGAGAATTGCTGCAATTTGACAATCAGGAATATATTACATAAAATACCGACATCTAATCACAAGTCTCAGCTGGTGGCTGATGAAGCATATATGACTTGTAGCTATCTGGTGCGGATCACAGCAGTCTCCTATAGGAAACTCTGCGACATTCTATAATGTGTGCTGCATCCTATACCCCCCATAAGTCAGAAAATCTTTTATTTAAATCTCTATCCAACATTATTTCACTAAAAAGTGTCTGTCTTCCATAAAAGAACACTTGTACTTGTAGCAGTGAACTAATGAGATAAAACGATATTGCTGAGTCTTGTAATAGTCTTAATAGTATAATTATTATGGGTGTCACCATCATTTTGATTAATTCTCTGCAATAATTAATTTGGCTTTCTTTTATAGAAGGCATGGCAGCCGTTTAAGAACAGAGGATGCACTATTTATTTATTTATGACAGGTACTTATATAGTGCTGTCAATTTACACAGTGCTTTACATGTATATTGTGCATTTAATCCCTCAAGGAGATTACAATCTATGGTCCTGAATTCTCATTCATACATATTCATACTAGGGCCAGTTAACCTACCAGCATGCCTTTGGAGTGTGGGAGGAAACCAAACCCATCCAACTTTATAAAATGGGAATGAGGGACACCTATTAGCAAAAGTATGTAGGCATAGGACACACCCCCTGCCACCCCCACCCCGCAATTGTACAAAACAAAGTTTAGTTAAACCCACAAGTACTTTTTTTACCACCACTATTCCTTTATATTGGCTTTGGAATTTACAAATACAGCCATTTAGAAATTGGATGAACGGTTTAGCACTGGGAAACACTTTTTGATAAATAAATAGTGCATTTTATATACAACTACCGTATATAGATCAGACCAAAATGAGGGACAATGAGGGGGAAAGAGGGGCAGAGGGACATTGCTCCAAATCAGGGACAGTCCCTGGAAATCAGGGACAGTTGGGAGCTATGCCCTACTCATGTGTCCGGCCCCTTTCAGGTCACCGGGCATATGAATTAGAGCAGCCAGAGGTTTTTTTTTTTTCCAAAATAGGGACAGTCCTTGGAAATCAGGGACAGTTGGGAGGTATGCACGCAGGCACAGGGAGAACATACAAAACTCCAGGCAGGTAGTGCCGTGGTTGGGACTCGAACCAACGCTGGTGCTACTAGCTGGAAATGTAGCCACTGTGCTGCCCGTTAGTCACCAATGAGACCAGGGCTGTGCTCCAAGGGAGTAATGGGGCCTCCCTTCCAAATTTAAATTCCCTGCTCACCATCCAAATATGCCCACTTAAGACCCCTTTCACACTGGGGCGGTGCGGGCGTTAGCAGGAAAGAGTTTTAGCGGCGCTTTACCGCTGTTATAGCGGAGCTTTTCGGCTGCTAGTGGGGTGCTTTTAACCACAGCTAGTGGCCGAAGAAAGGGTTGATAGCACACATGTTGCGGCACTGCCGAAGCGATTTGCAGGCATTTTGTCAGCAATGTCCATTCATTTCAATGGCAGGGGCAGTGAGGAAGCGGTGTATACACCGCTCCCGCACTGCCCCAAAGATGCTGCTTGCAGGACATTTTTTCTCGCCCTGTAAGTGCACTGCCCCAGTGTGAAAGCACTTGGGCTTTCACACTGAGGTGGCTTGATAGGTGCTTTACAGGCAGTATTTTTAACGCTAAAACACCTGAAAAGCCCCCCAGGGTGAAAGGGGTCTAAGTGTACGCCTGGGTAAAAAACATCTCTGCAATACATGCACATTTCACAATGTTTTGTCTCTTTAACCCCTAGGCATCGATGGCATGCAAATATGTGGCATCTCTGTGGGTCGGCTTTGGCAATGAGAGGCCGCATATTTTGCACCAATTTGCAGACACAACAGTGCTGAGAGTGTGTGCCCTGCACACTCTTGTAACATTTACTGGCGGCTAATGGAAGACTAGAAGCAATCGGGAGCTTTCTAATCATGTGACTGTCGTGACAGCCAATCACAGTGGTCAAGTGATCATAAACCCTGACCTGCCTCTTGGCATCTGAAATCCCATAAAGGGCCAGGAGGTGCTGGTGCAAAGGGGTTAAAAATGCTGCAAGCACAGAGGAATCCAATTTGCGCCTACTGTGCTATTTAAGGACACTTCTGCATCTGCTGCACTGAAATGCCAAGTAGTGTGGTCAGTCCTGCCCAGTTCTCCTCTGTTGGACTACAGAACGCCTCCCCCTTAAAGTAGGGAGATGAGGATGGGGGGGTGTTCTGTAGTGTAGCAGAGGAGAACTGGGCAGGACTTACTATACTGCTTGGGATTTTATGCCTCATTTCCACTGAGCGGATTGGATCGGGTCGGGTCGGTACAGTTTGGAAGGGTTAGAATGGACCGGTCTATTCAGGTGAGCGTTTCCACTGCAATTCGGACCACCAGGGGCCATACGGTGTTTAGAAAAAATGCCTAGCCTGGCATCACACTGATTGGCAGATGTTTTTCTGTCCGCCAATTAGTGGAATGTATCGTAGCTCCATCCTAACCGTACCGTACCATTTTCTATGGCCCCACATCTGAAGCAGGACCCTGAATCGTGCGGTATGGTTCAGTTGTATGGGCTGCTTTTATAATGGAAACACTTGAAATAGCGTAACGTACCGAACCAATCCACTCAGTGGAAGGCAAAAATCCCTCTGAAAGGGAAAGAGACCGGGAGCAGTTGTCTTTCTGCTGTACACATGCATTACAAGGTCAATTAATATGCTATTTTATATATTTTGTGACTTTTTCTATGTTGAGTACCTTTATAGTCCGAATAGTTTCTTACCTTATCCAAAAGTATTTGTAAATAATGGGCACTTTAAACACAAGATACCAGACTCCTGTTTACCTGGGACCAGCAGCATCATTTTATAATGTTCTACTCCACGATCATTTAGCTTAGTTTCTCATAAATACTTTTATTAAGTTCTCCAGATCCATTTTTTTCATACTTAAATCTCATACACACGATCGGATTTTCGGCAGACTGTTTGCCTAAAATCCGACCGTTAGTACGCTCTATCAGACAATTGTTGGCCAACTTTCCGCCAATAAATGCTGGATGGAAGGCTAGTAAATTCTCCACGGATAACAGGCTGTCAGATTTTGTTATTGTGTGTACACAAGTCTGTCACACAAAAGTCCAAAGTACAAACACGAACGCTCAGAATCAGTGCTCACCAAACACAACATTAGCAGAAGGTGCCCAAAGGGTGGCGCTCAAGAGCTGATATTCCACGTAGTACGCCACTACGTTCGTGTTTGTTGGCCGACAATTGTGTACCGTTTGTATGCAAGACAAGTTCCCGGCACACGCCCTTCAGACAAAAGTCTGGCGCTTTGTCTGCCAACAATCCGATCGGGTGTATGAGGCCTAAGGTTCATACACAAGAATTCTAGGCCACTTACACAAAAACTGGTGCCCCTGGGGGTAGGTAGGGGCCTATAATATTACTATTATTATTACAGGGGCTGTTTGGTGGTAAAACTCTGTCCATAAACATACCAGATTTAGTATATAAAAAAATATAAAGGTGTATAATATATATCTGGTCTGATTCCACAAAATATCGAAAGATTTGAGTGTTCCCTACTCTGTCTTCAGCATTTTGTACTTGAAATAATGTACTATAAAATTACAGTCGGCCCACTTAATCCAGCAGACACTTCATGCTTTGCCTTCATAGCCCAAGAGGCTTCTTCTTGCTGTAATTGATAATGAACTGCTCAGTTCCTCTGCTACACATAATGCATTACACTTATCAAAGATCTCACTGTAACAATGATTATCCTGTACATCTCATGAAAATTTCAACTGGACCTCCTAGCAGATACATTTTAAAGCAAGGCAATAGATGTGCTATCATTGTAAATAGAATTCATGGGGGCATATTTATAGAGCAGTGAATGATGCAGTCATCTAGTGTTTGCTGCCTTTTTGCCATGCAATGAGGTTGATTTACTAAAGGCAAATCCACTCTGCACTGCAAGTGCACTTGGAGGTGCATTCGCTGTAGATCTGAGGGGAAGTAGGGCCATCTTTAAGGCAGGGCAAAAGGGGCAGCTGCCCTGGGCCCTGTCATTGTTCTGGGGCCCAGAGCAGCTGCCTCATAATTGCCAACTATCCCAGTTTAAATTTCTTGTCCCTTGAAGTTTTAGTCCTGTGCTGTGTCCAGATATCTCAGTGTGAAGTGCTGGTACTAAAGCTACCCAGCTCTGCCCTATTGTTGTGCACAGGTGACCAGGTGACTCACCTGCAGAACCTGTGAAGTGCTGGTACTAAAGCTACCCAGCTCTGCCCTATTGTTGTGCACAGGTGACCAGGTGACTCACCTGCAGAACCTGTGTTTACAGGGTTGCCACCTGTCCGGTTTTGACCCGGACAGTACGGGTTTAGGAGGCTGTGCCCGGGTTTCCCTCTGCCTCACACCCGGACACCATTTCCAGCTCACAGGGGTTACCATGGGGCCGCCTTTTACAAGCCCCAGCACACAGGGGGACCCGGACAGCAGGGGGATTGTAGCGGCGGGCAGGGGGAGCAAATACAGAGCAATGAAAACAGAGAGAGAGGCGACAGGCAGCTGCTGGTGCAGAAGTTTTTAATAAAGTAAATGCTTAAAAACAATCCACTCACTGTCAGTCTGTGAACTTAGTCGGCTGTCCCATCCTCCCCTCCAATCCACAATGCTGTTATTACTGAATCGCTTGAGAAAGCCAATAACACAGAGCTGCGGGGAGACTGCAGTGAGCTGTCAGCCTGGGATGCTGTGACCAATCAGAGCGTTCCGGAGGCTTAACCACGCCTCCATCATCAGAGGCTGACAGTTCACATGAGTTTCCCGTGGCTCTCTGTTTCCTCCAGTGATAACAGCAGCGTTGATTGGAGGGGAGGATGGGACAGCCGACTTCACAGACTGACATATACAGCTCTGACATGAAGAGTGAGTGGATTGTTTTTAAGCATTTATTTTATTAAAAACTTCTGCACCAGCAGCTGCCTGTCGCCTCTCTCTCTTATGTTTTGACTCCTCTGTGTTTTCCCCCCTCCTCCTGTATTTGCCACCCCCCTCCTCCTGTATTTGTCCCCCCTCCTCCTGTATTTGTCACCCCCTCCTCCTGTATTTGTCACCCCCTCCTCTGTAATTGTCACCCCTTCTCTGTAATTTCCCCCCCTTGTCTGTATTTGCACCCCCTCCTCTGTAATTGTCTCCTCTTCCTCTGTATTTGCCACCCCCTCCACTGTATTTGCCCCCCCTCCTCCTGTATTTGTCACCCCCCCTCCTCCTGTATTTGCATCCTCCTCCTCTGTATTTGTCACCCCCCCCTCCTCTGTATTTGTTCCCCTCCTCTGTATTTGTCACCCCCCTCCTCTGTAATTGTCTCCCCTTCCTCTGTATTTGCCACCCCCTCCTCCTCCTGTATTTGCCACCCCCTCCTCCTGTATTTGTCACCCCTCCTCTGTAATTGTTCCCCTTCTCTGTAATTTCCCCCCCTTGTCTGTATTTGCACCCCCCTCCTCTGTAATTGTCTCCTCTTCCTCTGTATATGCCACCCCCTCCTCCTGTATTTGTCACCCCCTCCTCCTGTATTTGCATCCTCTTCCTCTGTATTTGCACCCCCCCTCCTCTGTAATTGTCTCCCCTCCTCTGTAATTGCCACCCCCCTCCTCCTCCTGTATTTGTCACCCCCTCCTCCTGTATTTGCCACCCCCTCCTCCTCCTGTATTTGTCACCCCCTCCTCCTGTATTTGTCACCCCTCCTCTGTAATTGTTCCCCTTCTCTGTAATTTCCCCCCCTTGTCTGTATTTGCACCCCCTCCTCTGTAATTGTCCCCCCTCCTCTGTAATTGCATCCTCTTCCTCCTGTATTTGCCACCCCCTCCTCCTCCTGTATTTGTCACCCCCTCCTCTGTAATTGTTCCCCTTCTCTGTAATTGCCCCCCCCTTGTCTGTATTTGCACCCCCTCCTCTGTAATTGTCCCCCTCCTCTGTATTTGCCACCCCCTCCTCCTGTATTTGCCCCCCCTCCTCCTGTATTTGCACCCTCTTCCTCTGTATTTGCACCCTCTTCCTCTGTATTTGCACCCCCCCTCCTCTGTAATTGTCTCCCCTCCTCTGTAATTGTCTCCCCTTCTCTGTAATTGTCACCCCTCCTCTGTAATTGCATCCTCTTCCTCCTGTATTTGCCACCCCCCCTCCTCCTGTATTTGCACCCCCTCCTCCTGTATTTGCACCCCCCCCTCTGTAATTGTCTCCCCTCCTCTGTAATTGTCTCCCCTCCTCTGTAATTGTCCCCCCTCCTCTGTAATTGCATCCTCTTCCTCCTGTATTTGCCACCCCCTCCTCCTCCTGTATTTGTCACCCCCTCCTCTGTAATTGTTCCCCTTCTCTGTAATTGCCCCCCCTTGTCTGTATTTGCACCCCCTCCTCTGTAATTGTCTCCTCTTCCTCTGTATATGCCACCCCCCCCTCCTGTATTTGCCACCCCCTCCTCCTGTATTTGCCACCCCCCCTCCTCCTGTATTTGCACCCCCTCCTCCTGTATTTGCATCCTCTTCCTCTGTATTTGCACCCCCCCCTCCTCTGTAATTGTCTCCCCTCCTCTGTAATTGTCTCCCCTCCTCTGTAATTGTCTCCCCTCCTCTGTAATTGTCTCCCCTCCTCTGTAATTGTCTCCCCTCCTCTGTAATTGTCTCCCCTCCTCTGTAATTGTCTCCCCTCCTCTGTAATTGTCCCCCCTCTCTGTAATTGTCTCCCCTCCTCTGTAATTGCCCCCTCCTCTGTAATTGTCTCCCCCCTCTGTAATTGTCTCCCCTCCTCTGTATTTGTCTCCCCTCCTCTGTAATTGCTCCCCTCCTCTGTAATTGTCTCCCCTCCTCTGTAATTGTCTCCCCTCCTCTGTAATTGTCTCCCCTCCTCTGTAATTGTCTCCCCTTCTCTGTAATTGTCTCCCCCTTCTCTGTATTTGTCACCCCCTCCTCCTGTATTTGTCACCCCTCCTCCTCCTCCTGTATTTGCACTCCTCTTCCTCTGTAATTGTTCCCTATCTCTGTATTTGCCCCCTAGCTCTGTAATTAACCCCTCCTCTGTATTTGCACCCCTCCTCTGTAATTTCCCCCATCAATCTCTGTAATTGTCCCCCCTCCTCTGTAGTTGTCCCCCACTCCGAACCCTCTGCTGTCTGGATCCCCCTGTGTACTGGGGCCCCGTGATACCCCCTGTCGGCTGCCATGGGGGTATTGGAAGGAGGAGGATTTGTGCTGGTAGGGAAATGAGATTTGTAATAGGAGAGAATGGGGATAATGGCACCCCAATCACAAAGGCATCCCACAGGCATCCCACAATTCTGTTTACGTGATTTTCCCGCGATTTGTCGGGTGACAATCGCTGCAAAATAGCACCGCGGTTGGGGTGCCATGCCGTGCGCCTCTAAAGTGTTCGGGTTTGGCTTGAAGAAAAGGTGGCAAGTACAATGCAAAAGTTCACCTTACACTCAACACTGACTTTTTCATGTTACTGACTTCCATAGACTATAATAATTTAATCACACTTTTATTTAAAGTTGCTCATAAGTATCTTGCTATACAAACAATGTTCTGCCCCACTGTCATGTAAGACTTAAATAGTGGTGATTTTGGGCCACTACATTTTGTTTATTGTGATTTTGGTCCTCTGTTCTCCCCTCCTGTTTAGTGCTACTTGGTTTAGTCCTAGCTAGACTCCCCACTTTTACCATGTTCCCATGTTAGTTATTCAAAGAGACAAGGTCCAGGAAAGTCATTGTCTTCTTACACTTCAAATGACCAGAAAAACATCCATTGTACTGCAATTGGCTACGGTAAAATTGTGTTGGATTTAACTTTTGTGTCTTATTGAAGAGTTAAGCTGCCTGTGGATACTGCCAAGTCAGCAGGTAACCATACTATCGAGACAGACTGGGTTTAAGGAGGAATGTCAATGCATAAAGCATAAGCAGGTCAAACCATATGCTAACAAAATTGCCTGCAGCAGTAAAGAAGCTTTCACCATAACAGTCAGTGCCATCTCTACCATCTCTAAGCACTAACAAAGTATAGAAGCAGTTACCAATCAAGGTATGTAAATTATGTAAAATGTCTAGGTCTTGTCTGTAACATTGTCATTGGAGATCAACTATGAGAAGTGTCTGTTACCCTCAGCAACCAGTCATCCTTTCATATTCTCACCTGCACATAGTAAAATAAAAGCTTTATTCTGATAGATTGCTATAGGCAATACAGACACATTTATATATATGTGTCTCAATGTTGCAACTATTTCTTCCTCAAAGAGCCTTTCTCTCTATAAAGGTCAAATGACAGTTCCACTGATAATTCCTATACCTCCAGATAGATGAGGTCACATTTTGTCACAAGTAAAAAGGAATCCCTATATAGAGACTTTCATGAGGAAAAAAATGGTCTACTGCATTCAATTCTGACACAAAATAATGTTCTTTTCATCGACCGCTAGAATTTCATCACATACACACTGCTGCAAAAGGTCACCTGTGTTTCAAATGGTTCTTTTTTTCCCCCCGAACATCGAATGAGTATGAATGTGTGATGTGACTTTAATGCCATAGGACACAAGTTTGTAGAATACAAAGTGTGTTGAAGACAGATTAACAAAGAATAGCGAAAAAGGAACGGGATAAATGAATCTGATGTACGAGCAGCAAGAACATGACGTCTTCCTCATACACGTAGAAGCAAATGAAGGTGCTCTTTTCATTAATGAAGCCTTGATCATAAATCCTCTTTCATCTTACATTGTATTCTCAGAGCTTGATTTATAAAAAAGATTTGCATAACCATTTACCCAGTGAAAGTGTATATACACTGTATATTTTTTCTGTGCGAATAGGGCAAACAATGAATGTATACAAGTCATATCCTGAACTGTTTAAATGTAAATCAATAATTAAAAAAAAAAAATTTAATTTAAAATACACAGCATTTGGCCACTAGAAGGAGCTAAGTATTATAAGACATTCCTATGATGCTTAGCTCCACCTTGTGGCTGAATGCAGTATTTACCATTTAAAATCACCATAAATCCACTTTCACTGGGCGAATGGCTATGCAAGTTTTTTTATAAATCAACCCCAATGTGTTGTGATGAACTTTAGTACAATAGAGCAACTTTGTGTCTATGTTATTTGTTTGCCATGTTTGTAACATTTTAATAAACAAAAAGCAACAACTCATCTTTTATCTGATCCAACTATAAGAAAGTGAAATATAGCTGGTTGCTATAAACTATTGTGTTTGAACAGCACATTTTTGTCTTAACCACTTGCCAACTGCGCTATGGCCCAATGACCGGCTACAGCGCGGATGACTAGTTTTGGGATACAGACTAGTTCTGGGACAGCATGAGGAGAAGAGAGCTGATAACTGGCTTCTCTAAAAGGAATATGCACACTGATAATTAGGGCACTGATTATCATTGCAGTCCCAACAGTGCCCACCAATGCTGCCAATTAATGCCCACCAGTGCTGCCAATCAGTGCCTATCAGTGCCTCCTCATCAGTGTCACCTATCAGTGCCGCCTACCAGTGCCCATCAGTGCCATCTATCAGTGCCCATCAGTACCACCTATCAGTGCCACCTACCAGTGCCCATCTGTGCCACCTATCAGTGCCACCTATCAGTGCCCATCAATGCCGTCTATCAGTGCAGCTACATCAGTGCTTCCTCATCAGTGCCCACTAGTGCCGCCTCATCAGTGCCCAGCAGTGCAGCCTCATCAGTGCCCATCAATGCCCATGAGTGCTGCTTCATCACAGCAACCTATCAGTGAAGTTGAAAAATTACCTGTTCGCAGATTTTTATAACAAACTATGAAAAAAAATGTTTTTTTTCAAAATTTTCGGACTTTATTTGTTTATTTAGCAAAAAATAAAAAACGCAGTGGTGATTAAATACCACCAAAAGAAAGCTCTATTTGTGTGAAAAAAATGATAAATATGTCATTTGTGTACAGTGTTGCATGGCCGCGCAATTATCATTCAGAGTGTGACAGCGCTGAAAGCTGAAAATTGGCCTTGGCAGGAAGAGGGTAAAAGTGCCCTGTAGGCAAGTGGTTAAACTGCTGTGTATATATATATATATATATATATATATATATATATATATATATATATATATATACACAGATGAAAAAATGCACTGTCCATTAACCATCAAAATTGATTAAATCATTATAAAGTTCAGTGTGAACTCAAAACCAGTGAATAGATATCATAAAAAAACATAGTATCAAAAAGTCTCTTCAAATAAAATAAAAAAATGTGAACATGTGTCCATGTTACAATATTATTCAAAATAAATGTCCATTTAATTTTCCAAATAACATAAAGTGCACCGCTACCAGTGAAAAATATAGATAAATCTGTGCTCCACCAGTGTAACCAGGTCCTCCATTCCCAGTCGTAGCCTTTTTGGGGGAAACGCGTCAGAAGAGATAGGAGCTGTGACGTCACTACGGTCTGGACCTGCCGGTGTACCCCACGGTCAAGGAATTCCCTTAATTTGCAGGGATTTCTTCTCACTTCCTGTTTGGCTATGGGACAGGAAGTGAAGGGAAATCTCCACAATGGTACACAGATAATGAGAAAAAAATCTGTCAGGGGTTATAACCCTCCCTTGTTCGATCCAAAATGTAAAAAAAGTTTTGACCATAGTTCTACTTTATCTACCAGCATGTCTTTAGAGTGTAGGTGGAAACTGGAGCCTACACAGGCACAGGTACAAGGAGATCATCCAAATTCCATACAGGTAGTGTCGTAGTTGGGATTCAAACTAACAATCATAGTGCTGGTAGGTGTGGTAGTGCTAACCATCTTCCAGAGTTCAGCTCCTTACGAAGATGAAATTTAGGTGTGCTGAAAAAAAGATTGTTCCATAAAAATGGCTAAACAAATTCTGATTTACGGATAGAATTTGTGATTCAACTGCATAACATTTGTAGGAATAATCTATATTTGATGAAGATTCATCTTGAAATGACACATTTATTCAGACCCTACCTGATATCCTAGAGTAGTATTGAATTAAATAAGCTGTGGTGAATGCAGATTTCAAGAAATAATCAGACAGGCCATGACCAAGTTTATCTCTTATTATAGGAAACCTTTACTTTCCGAATATAGTATACAGATCCAATGGCTGCATGCCACTGCCCTGGAACAAGTATGGAGATCAGCAGTTTTGTCTTCACTTTTGAAGCTAGAGGTAGCCAGGAAAGCAGCATTTTCAGTATGAGGTCTGCAGTGGTAACACCTGGACCCCTTAGTACATGAGACCTTCCTTTGAGAAAATGCCACAACTCTACTTTGGCCTCAAATAAGCTTCCTTTTCGGCATACTGTTCTTATGAACATACAGTACATGAACTTGTGAACATACAAGTCTATGGGCCTCTTGACACCTCTCCAATACACTGCAGTGCATTACTGTGCACTTTAATGTGTGGTATTTTTAGTGTTGCCCAAAGGAGTAGTCACCAGTATTGCCAATGGACTCACTGTAGCTGACATTTCCCCCTTACTGACTTACAATGTCTTTTTCTGAACTCTGTATGGAGGTGGCCATCTTGGTAGAGTCAAGGCTCATGCTTTCTCAAATCAGAGCCTACCCCAAACAGAATAGTGACCAGCACAGTAGTGATATCATCATATTTCACTCTGAATCTCCTGAAAATAGCAGTCACAGGGAGCAGTACCTTAATCTTATGCAGCACCCCTCTGACACCCCAAAGGTAGCACCTCCAGAGAAAGACTGACATTTCACCCCAAGGCTGAGTCCATGGCTTAAATGGGGGGACAGAGAAAGGATATTGGGCGCCAGTCAAGTTTTATTGTACAAAGATTAGGGAGGGCAGAGGTGGGGGTCCCGGATACTGTAGCAGATCACTTACAGACTCAAGATCAAGAACAATGTCCAGCTTCACAGTGTCGGAACCTTTAAGCGACCCAACAACACTATAAGCACGTTCCTAAATGTGAGTGGGTCCTCCAAGTGAGTCACCAGGGCCTTCTGAGAGACAAGCCTGTCCCAAATATTTACATTCTCCCCCAGCATGCACCAGTGGCATAAACCACCTACTCGAATGGCTAAAGAAAATATAAATATTCATAACGTAGTTTTGTTTGCGAAATCTCATACTATGATCAGTGATACCAGTGACATCTATTGGCGACAGTGAGAAATCACAAGCCAACTTAACCTTAGGGAAAAACCTGGTAAAAACTTGACAATCATTCTGAGCTAACTACAGTCCAGTCAAAAACGAAATTGACATAAAAGCCCCTGTTTAGGACAAGGAGGCTACAGTTACTCAGCTATGAGGCTATAAAATTGGAGTGCCTAAGCAGAGAGACTGATGATGTCACAACTTCTGACTCAGCCAATCAGAATAAGATTTATATTTACTGATAGAATACATTGGGATGGGATAAACAGTTCAATCTCTGTATTTGCAGACGCTACTAAGCTAAGCAGGGCAATAACTTCTCTGCAAGATGTGGAAACCTTGCAAAAAGATCTGAACAAATGAATGGGGTGGGCAACTACATGGCAAATGAGGTTTAATGTAGAGAGATGTAAAATAATGCATTTCGGTAACAAAAATATGAATGCTATCTATACACTGGGGGGAGAACCTCTGGGGAAATCTAGAATGGAAAAGGACCTGGGGGGTCCTAGTAGATGATAGGCTCAGCAATGGCATGCAATGCCAAGCTGCTGCTAACAAAGCAAACAGAATATTGGCATGCATTAAAAAGGGGATTAACTCCAGAGAATAAACGATAATTTAGAGAGCACCAGTCCTCAGGAAGGATGTACTGGAAATGGAACAAGTACAAAGCAGGGCAACTAAGCTAATAAAGGGTCTGGAGGATTTTAGTTATGAGGAAAGGTTGTGAGCACTGAACTTATTCTCTCTGGAGAAAAGACGCTTGAGAGGGGATATGATTTAAATTTATAAATACCGTACTGGTGACCCCACAATAGGGATAAAACTTTTTCGAGGAAGGGAATTTAACAAGACACGTGGCCACTCATTAAAATTAGAAGAAAAGAGGTTTAACCTTAAACTACGTAGAGGGTTCTTTACTGTAAGAGCGATAAGGATGTGGAATTCCCTTCCACAGGCGGTGGTCTCAGCAGGGAGCATCGATAGTTTAAAAAACTATTAGATAAGCACCTGAACGACCACAACATACAGATATATACAATGTAATACTGACATATAATCACACACATAGGTTGGACTTGATGGACTTGTGTCTTTTTTCAACCTCACCTACTATGTAAATATTTAACTATGTAATTGCTTCTCTGAATGGCTGGGCGCTGCTGTGATAGACTGTACTGTGTTCCAGGTATGAGACAGGAAGTCTCAGCTCGAACCCGGAACACGGTGCACATGTAGCCGCAGTTTATATCGCACATCCAGCAGCCTCACATGCTAGTGAGGGACATAGTTCTGTTGGGGCAAGCTGGCCCAAATGAACTATGTAGAATATGTAAATAAGATGGAGTTGGGCTTTAAGGCGGAGTTCCACCCAAATGTGGAACCTCCGCTTTAAGGCCTCCTCCCCGCTCCTGTTTATGAAACTGAGCTTTTGGGGAGGAGGAGGGGAACAGGTACCCAATTTTGACAGGTACCTGCTCCCACTTCCGTTCCGGTGACCTTAGGTGATCGGAAAGTGGAGGTTCTCTGTCTCAAAGCCTTCTGGGACATATGACAGGTCCTAGAAGACTTCGGGTCACAGAGCGCAGCGCCATAGTGAAGCCCATAGTAGAGATGCCGGTTCAACGAGGGAGGACATGGGGAGAACACAGCGTGGTTAGGTGCACCGCTGGATCATGGGACAGGTGAGTGGCTGTTTATTAAAAGTTCACCAGAACAAGTGCTTATCCTCAGCTTCTACCAAGAGGCTCAGAACAGAACAGGCGACATTTTCTGGAGCAAAGCCGTACACAACATTTCTTGACAGACAGCCACATTTGCATTGTTCTCAAGCTGGCACATTTGCATAATACAAAGTTTAGATGAAAAGGAAATTGGTACATATTATCTGCTTGAGCTGTAAACTGCAGGTTCTGGAAAAAGCCAGGACAGAGATGAATATGCAATTTACCAGGAATAGAAGTACATTTTCTGCAAAAACTACAGAACAACCAGTCATTTGCTTACCTTGAAAACATCTCAGCCTCAAATCTCATGTGTCTGGTTGATTTGTCTCTATCCTCTTATAAGTACAGCAATAGGTATTTAGCCATGCAGTGAATCCTGGCAAAAAACGACTGATTCCTGGGGCTGGGATTGACAGCTGTGTTTAAATAGTTGCGGCCACTGAGCCAGTACAGTGCCATGACAGCTGTTCGTGACTGTTTGTTCACACAGCTATTACCAGCATCTGGCCATGATCACCACAGGCAATCGCTGGCTGTGCAAACAATCAAGAACAGGGGCGGCTGTTGACAGCCTGTCTTTGCAGTGTATGGGCTCAGCAGCCACAGCTATCTGCACACAGCTGTCAATCCCAGACACAGGAATCAGTACATTTTTGTCTCTGATATTCAGAATGGCTAAACGTGGGTGCAAACCTACTAGGTCTCCTGCACTAAACTGAACAGGTGCTAGGAGTTTGATGTAAGCAGATAGCATAGCCCATTGAAGCTGTGTGCAATTGAAATTGCCAATCATGTGCAGAAAAATATAAAATGAACATATAGAAAATTCTATGGAACAAGAATAAATGATTGCAGTGTACACGGGTAATGAACAATCTACTCCTTTAGGTAAAGCCCTACTCCAGGCTAAATGTTTTTTAATAAAATGAAGCACCATCAGCTGCTCAAAATAAAAAAGGCAGCTCAAACTTCAACACTTACATTCAATCTAGAGCTGCCTCCTGCATTTAGGGTCTATTTTACACTGTGTGCAAACAGTCATAAACAGCTGCGTTTGTTGACAGCCTGTCTTGGCTCAGCAGCCGCAGCTATTCGAAATGTAGAAGCAGTCTAAGCACTTAACCACTTGCTGGTAATTACTAAAAGAGGGGAGTTCAGCAAGAGTGCTAATTGCAATTACCTGACAAACATGTAGAGTCATTGGTACTGATCAGTCCGAACCCGCTTGAATTACCCCACCAGAAAGCTGTCACTGCAGAAAGACAGTCATAAGACATTTCTCACTGATACATTTCAAATATTTAAAGATTTGATTTAAAGATTTGAACATCATTGTCCCAACAGAACATTATTAAAAAAATAAGTCCAGGCCCCATCTATGGTTCAGACCAGAAGGTGCCCTGGTGTCCAAGGTGTGTATCCACTAGACCTCTTTCTTCGGTATAGTGAGGTGCATGTCTTACCCTCTGGCAGATCTATTCCCTTTTTCTATGCTGAAAAAAGAAAAATAATGAAATTCATATTACCATTATGTTTTTCCTTAAAATGGCAGACACATTAGATATATTTTTAGCATTTGGATTGTTTGTGTCATTATGTTCCACTACCCTGACCCTGAGGTGGCAAAAGGTACACCCCACATTTTGAAGTTTGCATGTCCCACACTCCACCACATATTCAGAATTACAATGAATATACTGCTTAAATAAAAAAAATTTCCCGTGGAACTTTACTTCAGTCAATTTTTTTTATGTTTTCTGCAGTGTTTACACCACAACAGTATTAACCTTTCACAGACAACTAGGTTCTGTGAGCATGAGTACCAGCTAAGTTGAACAGACTAGGAGATAACATACTGCCTAGACTAGGGGTTGGCCTACAGTACAGTATGTTATCTCCTAGTCTGTTCAACTCAGCTGCTACTCGTACTCACAGAACCTGGTTCTTAAGGAAAAACATAATGGTAACATGAATTATTTTTCTTTTTTCAGCATAGAAAAAGTTAAATAGATCTGCGAGAGGGGAAAGCACTCTACTGCAGCGAGAGGTCTGGCGGATACACACTTTGGACACCAGGGCACCTTCTCGTCTAAACCATAGTCACCTGGATTTATTTTTGAAATAATGTTCTGTTGGGACAATGATGTTTAAATCTTTATATATTTCAAATTTACTAGTGCATATGTTCACCATTATTGGTTAAGTGCTTTCCTCTACCCATTTGTCATTTTACTAATGATTCTAATTATTGGGCTCCGCCTCCTTAATTGGTTGGGCAGTAGATGCTGGTACCCATATTAGTTGTATTCATTTTGTGTTTTATAATGCTATGAGTAAGGCCACAGCAGCTGAAACGTGTTTGCATTGTTTTACTGGATGTACTTGTGTAGCCAATAAAGATTTTCAATGTTTGAGTCTACCGAGTTGCCAGCTTATATCTTTTAATGTTAAAAGTACTGAAGGACTGCACATCCCAGCCTCGAGCACCGGTTTTCAGCCTTGGATAGCATCACCAGCAGTAGAGCTTGGTTATTGTATTCAGTAATTCTATAAGAGCCTACTTAAGGGCCTGGCTCCCAGGCTTGGCATGCATTTTGCGAGTGGGTACAGGTAGCTTGCCTGGTAGGGACAGAACTAGTGTCAGGGAAAGGTTCCAGACAAGGAGGGAAAGCGTAGGGCTTGCAACTTCTCTTGACATCTTCCCGCTTGGGTTCGAGACAGCCAAGCCGCATTCTGCCCCTCCTAAAAGGTGCTGTCAGTTTGGTTGAAATCTGCTCTCTACATGCTGTTGGACCTGTAAGTGTTTCCGGTTGGGCTGTCTTCCCACTGGGTTTATTGTGATCTGTCGTTGCATTATTTAAATGCAAGTTCTTTCATCAAACTTGGACTGTGTGTGTTATTGCCGCCACACCATGCGGTACCCCACTTACACACCAGTCACTTTACTAAGCTCAAAAAAAATAACTGGTTTATTGAAAATTGGCATATGAGAAGGAGGGTGGAGTGCCTATCAGAATATCCACAAAACATGGATGATCTCAAACACTAGGCTATGTTCTAATTCCTTCTTAAATTATAACTAAAGGCTAAAAAAAATTTTTAGTATTGGATAAAGTGGAGAGGGATTAGAACCCCTGTCAGTTTTTATTGCTGTCTGTTCTCCAGTTATGGAGATTCACCCTCTCTATTTGTCCTGTTTACCATTATCATCAAAAGTAAAGAAAATCACACAATTTTGGGTTGTTCCCAGAACAGTAATAGATGGAAAATCTTCCAATGGAGACACTAGTTCTGGTGACCTGTGGGTCCCCAAGAGATTCACTTAATTTGCAGGGATTTCCTCTCACTTCCTGTTTTGGCTATGGGACATGAAGGGAAATCTCCCCCAATGGGACACAGATGGCAAAAATAAACCTTAAATGGGGTTTTAACCCTTCCTTACTCTATCCAAAATTAAATAAAAAGTTTTGCCTTTATTTCTACTTCAATCGCTCAGGGCTCATTCATACTGGGGGCGTTTGGTTTGCAGTTGTGGTGTGACCCCCCCAATTATCACAATGAGCAAGTTTGACAGGTGATGCAGCTGCAATGTTAGTATCGAGGTGTCTCAGCCACCTGTTTTTACTTCTGCCCCCAGCAACCTGTGTGGCCCTAACAAAGTCTACCTCTACTTTCTAAACACAGAATACCTACAGAGTTGCTTAGAAATAGAGGTTAAATTGCTTTCCCAATCTGTATGTTCTGAGGCAGGACAATATGTAAAGGTTCCCGCCTTGGAAATACGTCATGCACAGCACTAGTCCCTCACCAAATCTCCTAGTAGAGGGCAGTCACAACTTCTTTCCTCTAGGCAAGTACTCTTTAGCCTTCAGCAGACAGCATCTCACGGGACGGGAGATCTGTACTTCTGTCCAACCATTAAATCCAAAGGCTGAGAGAGGGATCTTCCCCAATAACATCTTCACAGGGCAGGGGCGGACTGACAACTCATGGGGCCCCGGGCAATAGGAGATTATGGGGCCCCCAGGCAATCAGAGATTATGGGGCCACACAGTATACACATACACACAGTATACAATCACACAGTATACACATACATGTACACACAGTATACACAGACATGTTTCTATTGGCTGAGAAGGTACTGGAGAGGTGGGGCAGCTATAATCTCTGGATTTTTAGACCAAAAGGACGTTGGTAAGGGACATTTCAGAAACAGATGTAAGAAAACACAGATTTTTACATACTGTCCCTGGTTTTACTGAGGCTGGCAACCCTGATGGGGCCCCCTAGTGGCCCGGGGCCCTCGGGAAGTGCCCGAGTGGGCCCCTGTCACAGGGTAAAAAGGGAAGTGTCCTACGCATTTAACAGTTATTTTTCTATGTACACAAAAGGCCTATTTCTCTCAAATATTGTTCACAAATCTGTCAAAATCGGTGTTAGTGAGCACTTCTCCTTTGCCGAGATAATTTGTCCGCCTCACAGGTGTGGAAAATCAAGATGCTGATTGGACAGCATGATTATTGCACAGGTGTGCCTCAGGCTGGCCACAATAAAAGGCCACTCTAAAATGTGCAGTTTTACTGTATTGGGGGGGTCGGGGAGTATGCTGGCCATGCAATTACTGGGATGTTTTCAGCTTTCAGGAATCGTGTACAGATCCTTGCACTTGTTGGCTGAGAAACTGGGGAGCAATATATCAAACATATTACATGATGAACAGAAGGTGTAACATATATAGATGAAGAAAGCATACAGCTGTATCTGCATCATCACAATGTAATTATGCTCTATTACAGGAACAAAGGGGGGCCTGTCCTAAATACATTATGTATGTGAGTCAGAAATACACGTATAAGTATATATAGTCTATATTATTTACACACACACACACACACATATATATATATATATCTTTTGTAATATTGTAAATTAGCAAATATAGAAATCATGCAAGTAAAGTGCGCTTCAGTTATTCCAAGTATGACCATGCCATAGCACGCCGATATGTAAGAAGACAACAATGTCAGCACACATCTATGTGCCATAATAAAAATATCACAAGTCGCAATGTTAATACATTTGAGTATTTTAGAACACGTCACTTGTCATTACAGGACAATGCTCTGTGTGTTCGGCATACCCCTTGCTGAGTGCCTAAATTGTTCATCATGTCCATGGCAGAGAACCCAATGTGCTTAACATACCTCTGGGAGAGTGCCCAATGTGGGCAGCGTGTCCTGAGAAAATGAGGCTTGAACTCAGAATGTACCTAGTAGGGTGCCCCATTGGCCTATAATGACGCTAAAAGAGGATCTCTAGCACTTAGCAAGTCTCTAGCACATTGCTTCATGTGCTAAGCATGTCTGACCTGCCAGATATTATCACATGCTTAGCATTTCCCTGATAGACTGCGCCTTATGCTCAGCATGTCCTTGGCAGATTGAACCTATCACAAAAAATGGATCCTTTACGGTGGTTGTAAACCTCAGTTATTGAACATAAATAAAGCATATCCCTCCATAGTGTGTACTTGTCGCAGTCCAGAACACTAAGTGTCATTTCTGTCTGCTGACCTGTTCCTCTGCTATCAACAAGAGTCACTTCTGACAAAGTTTCCTGACACCAAGAACTAAAAAGGTGACAGGGGAGGGAACTCCAGCACACAGCCTGTGATTGACAGCCTCAGCTTTGTTCCTGACAACAATAC
The DNA here is from genome assembly GCA_028564925.1 of Lithobates sylvaticus. Lineage (NCBI taxonomy): Eukaryota > Metazoa > Chordata > Amphibia > Anura > Ranidae > Lithobates > Lithobates sylvaticus. The sequence goes on from CM053028.1 coordinate 476,487,299, forward strand.
ACAAATATTGGCAACAGCCTCAGCTCTGTTCCTGTTTGCTGTGTGGAGGTTGGTGTGTCTCTTCCCTCCAATCAGCCAATCAGCTCTCAGAGCTCTCCTAGCTGAGAACAGATGTAGAGAAGAGAAGACTGCAGATAGACAGATACAACTTTTGTAGGAGGATATGCTTTATCTCTGTGTATCACCTGAGGTCAGTCACTTTACTGGGTGTATTTAAGGGTTTCCAACCACTTTAAAGTGTACAGGGGGTCCCCGACTTACGAACGCCCGACCTACGAACAACCCCTACTTACGAACGGGGCGCTGCGGGGACCCTCCGCCATTTTTCGGTGTTTTTCGCCGTCTTTCGGCTGTTCTGCGCATGCGCGGCCATACGGAGCCTCGGAAAATGCCGGAAATGTCCGTAATTTGACGCGCATGCGCAGAACGGCATTAGACGGAACATCGGAAATCTCCGGAAATCTCCGTATTTGTCGGTGTGCGCATGCGCGGCCGACTTACGATCATTTCCGACTTCCGTACAGGCGGGCAGTCCCTAACGAGTTCGTAACTCGGGGACCCCCTGTATCTCAAAATATTAAAGCTCAATTGAACTTTTAGTTTAAATCAACAAAATTACAGCCCCGGACCATTTGGCAGCCAAAGGACCAGAGGTCTTTTTTCAATTTCGCACTGCACTGCTTTAACTGGTAATTGCGCGGTCATGCAATGTTGTAACCAAACGAAATTTGCGTCCTTTTCTTCCCACAAATAGAGCTTTCTTTTGATGGTATTTGATTGCCTCTGTGATTTTTTATTTTTATTTTTTGCGCTATAAACGGAAAAAGACCGCAAATTTTGAAAAAAAAAGATATTTTCTACTTTTTGTTATAAGAAAAATCCAATAAACTCAATTTTAGTCAAACATTTGGGCCAAAATGTATTCAGCCACATGTCATTAGTAAAAAAAAATGCCAATAAGCGTATATTTATTGGTTTGCGCAAAAGTTATAGCGTCTACAAACTAGAGTACATTTTCTGGAATTTACACCGCTTTTAATTTATGACTGCCTATCTCATTTCTTGAGGTGCTAAAATGGCAGGGAAGTACAAAACCCCCCCAAATGACCCCATTTTGGAAAGTAGACACCCCAAGCTATTTGCTGAGAGGCATGTTGAGCCCATTGAATATTTTTTTTTTTAGTCCCAAGTGATTGAATAAAGACAAAAATAAAAAAGATTTTTTTTTTTTTTTCAAAAAGTTGTCACTAAATGATATATTGCTCACACATGCCATAGTTATATGTGGAATTGCACCCCAAAATACATTTTGCTGCTTCTCCTGAGTATGGGGATACCACATGTGTGGGACTTTTTGGGAGCCTAGCCGCGTACGGGGCCCCGAAACCCAAGCACCGCCTTCAGGATTTCTAAGGGTGCAAATTTTTAATTTCACTCCTCACTACCTATCACCGTTTCGAAGGCCATAAAATGCCAAAATAGCACAAAACCCCCCCAAATGACCCCATTTTGGAAAGTAGACACCCCAAGCTATTTGTTGAGAGGCATGGTGAGTATTTTACAGCTCTCATTTGTTTTTGAAAATGAAGAAAGTAAAGAAAAAAACATTTTTTTTTCTTTTTTTCAATTTTCAAAACTTTGTGACAAAAAGCGAGATCTGCAAAATACTCACCATACCTCTCAGCAAATAGCTTGGGGTGTCTACTTTCCAAAATGGGGTCATTTTGGGGGGTTTTATGCCATCTGGGCATTCCATGGCCTCCGAAACTGTGATTGGCAGTGAGAAGTGAAATAAAAAAATTACACCCTTAGAAAGCCTGAAGGCGGTGCTTGGATTTTGGGGTCCCGTACGCGGCTAGGCTCCCAAAAAGTCCCACACATGTGGTATCCCCGTACTCAGGAGAAGCAACAGAATGTATTTTGGGGTGTATTTCCACATATGCCCATGACATGTTTGAGCAATATATCATTTAGTGACAACTTTTTGTAAAAAAAATATATATATATTTTTTTTTTTCATTATTCAATCTCTTGGGACAAAAAAAAAAAATATTTAATGGGCTCAACATTGCTCTCATCAAATAGCTTGGGGTGTCTACTTTCCAAAATGGGGTCATTTGGGGGGGGTTTGAACTGTCCTGGCATTTTATGCACAACATTTAGAAGCCTATGTCACACGTCACCCACTCTTCTAACCACTTGAAGACAAAGCCCTTTCTGACACTTTTTGTTTACATGAAAACATATTTTTTTTTTGCAAGAAAATTACATTGAACCCCCAAACACTATATATATTGTTAAAGCAAAGGCCCTACAGATTAAAATGGTGGGTGTTGCATTTTTTTTTTCCACACAGTATTTGCGCAGCGATTTTTCAAACGCATTTTTTGTGGAAAAAATACACTTTTTTTTTATTTTAATGCACTAAAACACACTATATTGCTCAAATTTTTGATGAAATAAAAAATATGATCTTAGGCCGAGTACATGGATACCAAACACGACATGCTTTAAAATTGCGCACAAACACGCAGTGGCGACAAACTACATACATTTTTAAAAACCTTTAAAAGCCTTTACATGATACCACATTAGATTCACGGAGGAGGTCTACTGCTAAAATTACTGCCCTCGATCTGACCTTCGCGGTGATACCTCACATGCATGGTGCAATTGCTGTTTACATATGACGCCAGACCAACGCTTGTGTACGCCTTTGCGCAAGAGAAGGGGGGGCAGGGGTGCTTTTTTTATTTTTTTTTGTTTTTTTTTATTTATTTAGCTTTTTTATTTTATTTTTAAACTGTTCCTTCCATTTTTTTTCTTTGTTATGATTTTTATTGTTATCTCAGGGAATGTAAATATCCCCTATGATAGCAATAGGCAGTGACAGGTACTCTTTTTTTGAAAAAATTGGGGTCTATTAGACCCTAGATCTTTCCTCTGCCCTCAAAGCATCTGACCACACCAAGATTGGTGTGATAAAATGCTTTCCCAATTTCCCAATGGCGCGGTTTATATCCGGGAGGGGGGACATTCCCTCCCACTGCTTGTAAAAGCAGTCTAGAGGCTAATTACCCGCTAGAATTGCTTTTACATGAAAGCCGATCACTGGCTGAAAAGAATGATACCAAGATGATACCTAAACCTGCAGGCATCATTCTGGTATAACCATTCAAAGTCCAGCAACATACTGGACATATATTGTAATCTTTTTTTTTTCATGCAGCCTCTTGGCTGAACGAAAAAAAGAGATTGATTGGTGGGTATGCCCACCATTAGAATACCTCCCTTCATCCACCCACTTCTAATGATGGGCATACATGCAACATTTATATATGCCGATGCATGGGGGCATCCTCCCGCAAAAGTTATGCCGTGTACACACGGTCGGAATTTCGACCGTATGTACGTGGCATTAGGAGCCAATCGCTCCTCCCCGCCCCCTGCTGCCCCAATGCTTCGGCATATATGCTCTTTTTTTTAACTGTGGTAGTGAAATCACCTCCTACAGCGTTGGAGTCGCGGCTTTATGTATCGTGGGAGCAAACGCTGTTGCTGTCAAGATAAATAAATTCGCGTTGCAACTGAATGGCGCACCTGAAAACAAAAAAATGCTTAACACTAAAACACAGTAAACAAAATTACATACCTGAAAAGCAAGCATGATAAAACATAATAAAACATTGCAGAATAGAATGGAGTAAAAAAAGAGCAACAATAGAGAGAGAATAGAGTGAGAGAGAGAACAATAAAACGACAACTATTTTATTTTTTTTTATTTTTTTGAGATTCACAGGTAAAAAAGCTCCTGACTGAAGCGACTGAATCAAAACGCTACCACAAAAAAAATGTTAGCGATCGCAGGGATCAGGCCTGACTCTGCGAACGCTGCAGTTATGTGTGCTTAGTGTTTTGTAAGTGACAGTGATCGATCGATACTGCACTTGGGTGGGCTGGGCTGGGCGGAGGGGGAAAACGCAGGTGCTAGCAGGTATCTGGGCTGATCCCGCTAACAATGCGTTTTTTTTGGAACCCTAAACTGCTGGGACGCTAGTATAGATCTGATCAGATCAGATATTGATCTGTTCAGATACTGTGCCACTAAGGGAGGTGTATGCTTTGCGCGTGGGTGTTTGCGGTACTGGCACTAACCTGGGGCGACGCAGACCTTATTTGACCCTAAAACCTAATTGATATCACCCGCCGGGCGATCAGGGGGTTAAACCGTTATTGGGTAATAAATGGCGGGTGCCCTGACAGTATAAAAAACAAGCTAACTAACCAGCGTCACCCGTAACAGTAATACAAAAAAAAACTGGTTACCTAGCGACACTAATGCAGCGATCAGAAAAACGATCGCTTAGTGACACTGGCAAAAGGGGGTGAAAGGGTTAACTAGGGGCAATCAGGGGGTTAAAACCTTTATTAGGTAATATATGGGGGTACCTGACGCTATATAAAAACCTGACGGGGAACCTAAATAACGAAATAACTAACTGGCTAACCAGCGTCACCAGTGACATTTATACAGTGATCACTGGTGAAAGGGTTAACTCTAGGGGCAATCAGGGGGTTAAAACCTTTATTTAGGTTGTAATATGGGGGTACCTGACCTATAAACCTATTTATGAACCTATATAAACATGGCGGTTAAAAAAAAAAAAAAAATGGTTACCTAGCGACACTAATGCAGCGATCAGAAAACCGATCGCTTAGTGACACTGGCAAAAGGGGGTGAAGGGGTTAACTAGGGGCAATCAGGGGGTTAAACCTTTATTAGGGGGGGTAGGGGGCTACCTTGGACCTAAAACTAACTGCCCTGACAGTTATTACAGTCACACTGACACTAAATGCAGTGATCAGTAAATAAATGATCACTGCAATTAGTGACACTGTGACTGGGGGGGCAGGGGGTGATCTGGGGGGTGATCAGGGGGTGACAGGGGGGTGGAATATGTGCCTATCTGTACTGGTGTCAGTGTACTGTTGTGCACTAACCTTTACACGTTCACAGCTCGGCGTCCCCGGTCACATAGACCGGCGCACCGAGCGTGACATCACTTCCGCCTTCCTGTCTATACAATAGACAGGAAGGGGAAGCTTTTCATTGGCCAGGAGCGATCGCGAGGGGGTGGCCAGAAACGACTGGCCGTCCCCTCGTCCCGCATCGCTTCTGAAGCCATCCCGACCGTCCCCGCCGGCGGAGGGGGGTCCGATCGGACCCCCCAACCGCCTGAAGAATGTCACGTACAGGTACGTGATTCTGCCTGTACGTGCCATTCTGTTGACGTATATATACATGGGGCGGTCGGGAAGTGGTAAATAGTTTATCTCATGTGTGTATTGGTTGTGTCCCCCTGATGGTGACCCTGGCTGTACCATGTACTTGTATGAAAAAGTATCCTGGTCTCTGCATTTCTTCCTTTGTGTGAAATCCCTGGTGTTCCTGCCAGTCCCTCTGCGTTCCTATTAAAAAACTGACCACACTAGGCATTAAAGCCAAGCATGGTCAGTTCTCTAGCTGTGCTGAGTGTGCTGCTATTTCTCCTAACCCAGCTTTCTGAGCTCCTTATGCAGCTGAGAACAGAGAGTATGTGATCACTTTTTTTTTATATAAATTAGAATTAAAAAAAATCTAATGTTTAATGCTAATACCTATAAACTAAAAGAAAAGAGCACTGGATGCAGAACAAAATGAAAGCTAGTGTGAAATATCTTTGACACCACACCATATCAATGCAAAAAAAATTCACAATTAACCACCTGCCTACCAGGCACTAAAACCCCCTTCTTGCCCAGGCCATTTTTCAGCTTTCAGCGCTGTCGCACTTTGAATGACAATTGCACGGTCATGCTACACTGTACCCAAATGACATTTTTTATTATTTTCTTCACACAAATAGAGCTTTCTTTTGGTGGTATTTAATCACTGCTGGTTTTTTTTATTTTTTACAAAAAAAAAAAGCCCAAATATGTTGAAAAATATTTTTTTGTCACTTAGTTTCTACCAGTAAATTTTGTAAATAAGTAATTTTTCTCATTCACTGATGTGCGCTGATGAGGCGGTACTGATGGGAACTGATAGGCTAAACTGGTGAGTAGGGATGAGCCAAACACCCCCCCGTTCGGCTCGCACCAGAACCCGCAAACGGACCTAAAGTCCGTGCGAGCTTTAGAACCCTATTAGTTATAATGGATGCGAACGTTTGAAATCAAAAGTGCTAATTTTAAAGGCTAATATGCATGTTATTGTCATAAAAAGTGTTTGGGGACCTGGGTCCTGCCCCAGGGGACATGTATCAATGCAAATTTTTTTTTAAAAACTGACGTTTTTTCAGGAGCAGTGATTTTAATAATGCTTAAATTGAAACAATAAAAGTGTAATATTCCTTTAAATTTCGTACCTGGGGGGTGTCTATAGTATGCCTGTGAAGGGGCGCATGTTTCCTGTGCTTAGAACTGTCCCTGCAAAAAGTGTCATTTTTGCAAGAAAAAAAGCTCAGAGACCCGAAGCTATTAATCCCCACAGTGAAGAAAAGGAAGAGGACAGGGCATCCTTGCAGTGGAGATTTCTACATAATCTAGCAGCCTGCACATCATGGCACAAACTTTGTTATAGTAATTTAACTGAAGCTGCAGAGGAAAAAAAAAAGCGTTTTAGCTAAACTTCAACTTTAAGCCTACTCAGGATTATTTAATAAAGCAAAATTCACAAATGTATCCCAAGTAATCAGAACATTTAGATCTTTCATTGGCCTGACCTCCGAAAAAGAACATTTGTAGATTACAACACTTTTCTTTTTTTATCCTTGCTATTTGCATTGCCATGCTGAATTAATTTTTCCAATGCTATTGGTCTTCTCTATACTGTCAGAATTCCTGTCATTAAAGTGGATGTAAACCCGAGATTTTTTATTTATTTTTTGTCTGGCACAATATAGAGTTTGGGATTTCAGATCAGCTGTGCCCAGTCTTGCCACAAAGAGTTAATCCAGCTCTGAACAATCCTCATATCTTTTTTCTGTGAAATAAAACGGACAAACTGTGAAAACTTTGTCCATTCTTCCCCCTTGCTGTGATTGACAGGTGATTTACACATCTCGTGCACTAGCCTAAGACATGCATTATTTTTTAATTCCCCCCCTACTCTTTTCTTCAGCAGCTCGGGTCCAGCAAACTCGATGTCCGCCGGGTTCCCGCAATCATGTCATGGAGAGGAAGAATGGGGAGATGCTTTTGTAAACAAAGCATTTCCCTGTTCTGCTTAGTGACAGGACAGTGATCTACTGCTCTCTGTCATCGAGAGCAGTGATCACTGTCATGTGTGTTCAAGCCCAGCCCCCTCACAGTTAGAATCACTCCCTAGGACACATTTAACCCCTTTACCGCCCCCTAGTGGTTAACCCCTTCACTGCCAGTGTCATTTACACAGTAATCAATGCATTTTTATAGCACTGATTGCTGTATAAATGACAATGGTCCCAAAAATGTGTCAAAAATGTCCGATGTGTCCACCATAATGTTGCAGTCCCGATAAAAATAGCAGATCGCCACCATTACTAATAAAAAAAAAATGCCATAAAACTATCCCCTATTTTGTAGATGCTATAAATTTTGCGCAAACCAATCAATATACGCTTATCGCGATTTTTTTTTTTTTTTACCAAAAATATGTAGAAGAATACATATCGACCTAAAGTGAGGAAAACATATTTTTTTATATATTTTTGGGTGGTAATAAAAATAAAAAAAAACCGAAGAGGCAATCAAATACCACCAAAAGAAAGCTCCATTTGTGGTAAAAAAAGGTCATGAATTTTGTTTGGGTACAGCATCGCAAGACCGCGCATTTGTCAGTTAAAGCGACGTAGTGCCGAATCGCAAAAAGCGCTCTGGTAAGGAAAGGGGTAAAATCCTCCGGGGCTGAAGTGGTCAAGTTAGCAAATAAAGGGTTTCCTTGAATTCCAAACGTTCTATGTAAACAAGTGACATAACTGCTTACATCATTCCTGTCATTTGTTGTAAGTGGGGCAGAATTATAGAGGTACATAAAGTTTGCCTAATTTATGAAAACTAGAAAAATAAATTGTATTGATGAAAGCTTTCTAATGCGGCATACACACGGTCGGAATTTCCGATGGAAACAGTCCGATGGGAGCTTTTCATCGGATTTTCCGACCGTGTGTATGCCCAATGGTCTTTTTCTGTCGGAATTTCCGGCGGACTTTGAATTGAGAACCTGTTCTCAATTTTTCCGACGGAAAACCTTTCTATCGGATTTTCCGATCGTGTGTATGCAATTCCGACACGCAAAATTCCGACGCATGCTCGGAAACAATTCGACGCATGCTCGGAAGCATTAAACTTCCCTTTTACAGTGCTGTCGAACGTGTTTTATGCCGCTGTGTTATTGGCCGTCGGAATTTGGTGTGATCGTGTGTAGGCAACACAGCTTGAGTGGAATTCCGACGGAAAAACCGTCAGTTTTTTCCGACGAGAATTCCGATCGTGTGTACGCGGCATTAGAGATTATTCACACAAACAGTGCATGTAATACTCTGTTTAATATGCAGCCACTGGTATGTGGTGTGATGGGGTGGTGCAATGCAGTGTTACAACAAGTCACATGGTTTATTTATTTTTTTAACTTTAATGAAATGTCACAAAATGACGTTTTAGTCATTTACATTCACTGCAATGCATTGCAATGTGATGTAGTAGATTGCAACACTTTTGCCAACAAAACACTGTGCTGCATAAAATAAAAAATGTAATCGTACACAAAAAACAACACATTGGAGATAAATGATCGAAGAGGATATACCAAATATGTGTTGGACAAAGCTATGGCATGAATGAGCTCCTATTCTGTCTTGCAATGGAAAAATGATAAACTTGATCAGTTTGGATAACTACAAAGTGACTGCAAATTACAAGCCTCCCTGGTAGAGTTTTCTCATTATTTTTGAACATATTCTTTGACAAACCTGGAACCTCGGCTAAATGAATCATTTTAAATACCGTTTTTGGATAGGTTTTAGAGAATTGGGTACATCACAGAAATATATTTGATAAAATATTTTCAAAGGTGTTTAGAAAATATGTATACGATTGCCATTGCTTACAATTCCAAAGGTATCGCTTACACTGCTGACAGTAATCGCATGAAATAAAACACTGAGAATTGCTGCAATTTGACAATCAGGAATATATTACATAAAATACCGACATCTAATCACAAGTCTCAGCTGGTGGCTGATGAAGCATATATGACTTGTAGCTATCTGGTGCGGATCACAGCAGTCTCCTATAGGAAACTCTGCGACATTCTATAATGTGTGCTGCATCCTATACCCCCCATAAGTCAGAAAATCTTTTATTTAAATCTCTATCCAACATTATTTCACTAAAAAGTGTCTGTCTTCCATAAAAGAACACTTGTACTTGTAGCAGTGAACTAATGAGATAAAACGATATTGCTGAGTCTTGTAATAGTCTTAATAGTATAATTATTATGGGTGTCACCATCATTTTGATTAATTCTCTGCAATAATTCATTTGTCTTTCTTTTATAGAAGGCATGGCAGCCGTTTAAGAACAGAGGATGCACTATTTATTTATTTATGACAGGTACTTATATAGTGCTGTCAATTTACACAGTGCTTTACATGTATATTGTGCATTCAATCCCTCAAGGAGATTACAATCTATGGTCCTAAATTCTCATTCATACATATTCATACTAGGGCCAGTTAACCTACCAGCATGCCTTTGGAGTGTGGGAGGAAACCAAACCCATCCAACTTTCTAAAATGGGAATGAGGGACACCTATTAGCAAAAGTATGTAGGCATAGGACACACCCCCTGCCACCCCCACCCCGCAATTGTACAAAAAAAAAAGTACTTTTTTTACCACCACTATTCCTTTATATTGGCTTTTGGAATTTACAAATACAGCCATTTAGAAATTGGATGAAAGGTTTAGCACTGGGAAACACTTTTTGATAAATAAATAGTGCATTTTATATACAACTACCGGTATATAGATCAGACCAAAATGAGGGACAAATGAGGGGGAAAGAGGGACAGAGGGACATTGCTCCAAATCAGGGACAGTCCCTGGAAATCAGGGACAGTTGGGAGCTATGCCCTATTCATGTGTCCGGCCCCTTTCGGGTCACCGGGCATATGAATTAGAGCAGCCAGAGGTTTTTTTTTTTTCCCAAATCAGGGACAGTTGGGAGGTATGCACGCAGGCACAGGGAGAACATGCAAACTGCAGGCAGGTAGTGCCGTGGTTGGGACTCGAACCAACGCTGGTGCTACTAGCTGGAAATGTAGCCACTGTACTTCCCGTTAGTCACCAATGAGACCAGGGCTGTGCTCCAAGGGAGTAATGGGGCCTCCCTTCCAAATTTAAATTCCCTGCTCACCATCCAAATATGCCCACTTAAGACCCCTTTCACACTGGGGCGGTGCGGGCGTTAGCAGGAAAGAGTTTTAGCGGGGCTTTACCGCTGTTATAGCAGAGCTTTTCGGCTGCTAGTGGGGTGCTTTTAACCACAGCTAGTGGCCGAAGAAAGGGTTGATAGCGCCCATGTTGCGGCACTGTCGAAGCGATTTGCAGGCATTTTGGCAGCGCTGCCCATTCATTTCAATGGCAGGGGCAGTGAGGAAGCGGTGTATACACCTCTTCCGCACTGCCCCAAAGATGCTGCTTGCAGGACATTTTTTCTTGCCCTGTAAGTGCACTTCCCCAGTGTGAAAGCACTTGGGCTTTACAACTGAGGTGGCTTGACAGGCGCTTTACAGGCGCTATTTTTAAAGCTAAAACACCTAAAAAGGTGAAAGGGGTCTAAGTGTACGCCTTGGTAAAAAACATCTCTGCAATACATGCACATTTCACAATGTTTTGTCTCTTTAACCCCTAGGCATCGATGGCATGCAAATATGCGGCCTCTCTGTGGGTCGGCTTTGGCAATGAGAGGCCACATATTTTGCACCAATTTGCAGACACAACAGTGCTGAGAGTGTGTGCCCTGCACACTCTTGTAACATTTACTGGTGGCTAATGGAAGACTAGAAGCAATCGGGAGCTTTCTAATCATGTGACTGTCGTGACAGCCAATCACAGTGGTCAAGTGATCATAAACCTTGACCTGCCTCTTGGCATCTGAAATCCCATAAAGGGCCAGGAGGTGCTGGTGCAAAGGGGTTAAAAATGCTGCAAGCACAGAGGAATCCAATTTGCGCCTACTGTGCTATTTAAGGACACTTCTGCATCTGCTGCACTGAAATGCCAAGTAGTGTGGTCAGTCCTGCCCAGTTCTCCTAGGTTGGACTACAGAACGCCTCCCCCTTAAAGTAGGGAGATGAGGATGGGGGGGTGTTCTGTAGTGTAGCAGAGGAGAACTGGGCAGGACTTACTATACTGCTTGGTATTTTATGCCTCATTTCCACTGAGCGGATTGGTTCGGGTCGGGTCGGTACAGTTTGGAAGGGTTAGAATGGACCGGTCTATTCAGGTGAGCGTTTCCACTGCAATTCGGACCACCAGGGGCCATACGGTGTTTAGAAAAAATGCCTAGCCTGGCGTCACACTGATTGGCAGATTTTTTTTTTCTGTCCGCCAATTAGTGGAATGTATCGTAGCTCCACCCTAACCGTACCGTACCATTTTCTATGGCCCCACATCTGAAGCAGGACCCTGAATCGTGCGGTATGGTTCAGTTGTATGGGCTGCTTTTATAATGGAAACACTCGAAATAGCGTACCCTACCGAACCGATCCGCTCAGTGGAAACGAGGCAAAAATCCCTCTGAAAGGGAAAGAGACCGGGAGCAGTTGTCTTTCTGCTGTACACATGCATTACAAGCTCAATTAATATGCTATTTTATAAATTTTGTGACTTTTTCTATGTTGAGTACCTTTATAGTCCGAATAGTTTCTTACCTTATCCAAAAATATTTGTAAATAATGGGCACTTTAAACACAAGATACCAGACTCTTGGTTACCTGGGACCAGCAGCATCATTTTATAATGTTCTACTCCACGATCATTTAGCTTAGTTTCTCATAAATACTTTTATTAAGTTCTCCAGATCCATTTTTTTCATACTTAAGTCTCATACACACGATCGGATTTTCGGCAGGAAATTGTGTGATGAGACTGTTTGCCTAAAATCCGATCGTTAGTACGTTCCATCAGACAATTGTTGGCCAACTTTCCGCCAATGAATGTTGGATGGAAGGCTAGTAAATTCTCCACGGATAACAGGCTGTTGTCAGATTTTCTTATCGTGTGTACACAAGTCTGTCACACAAAAGTCCAAAGTACAAACACGAACGCTCCGAATCAATGCTCACCAAACACAACATTAGCAGGTGCCCAAAGGGTGGCGCCCAAGAGCTGATATTCCACGTAGTACGCCACTACGTTCGTGTTTGTTGGCCGACAATTGTGTACCGTTTGTATGCAAGACAAGTTCTCGGCACACGCCCCTCGGACAAAAGTCTGGCGCTTTGTCTGCCAATAATCCGATCGTGTGTACGAGGCTTAAGGTTCATACACAAGAATTCTAGGCCACTTACACAAAAACTGGTGCCCCTGGAGGTAGGTAGGGGCCTATAATATTACTATTATTATTACAGGGGCTGTTTGGTGGTAAAACTCTGTCCATAAACATACCAGATTTAGTATATAAAAAATATAAAGGTGTATAATATATATCTGGTCTGATTCCACAAAGTATCGAAAGATTTGAGTGTTTCCTACTCTGTCTTCAGCATTTTGTACTTGAAATAATGTACTATGAAATTACAGTCGGCCCACTTAATCCAGCAGACACTTCATGCTTTGCCTTCATAGCCCAAGAGGCTTCTCCTTGCTGTAATTGATAATGAACTGCTCAGTTCCTCTGCTACACATAATGCATTACACTTATCAAAGATCTCACTGTAACAATGATTATCCTGTACATCTCATGAAAATTTCAACTGGACCTCCTAGCAGATACATTTTAAAGCAAGGCAATAGATGTGCTATCATTGTAAATAGAATTCATGGGGGCATATTTATAGAGCAGTGAATGATGCAGTCATCTAGTGTTTGCTGCCTTTTTGCCATGCAATGAGGTTGATTTACTAAAGGCAAATCCACTCTGCACTGCAAGTGCACTTGGAGGTGCATTCGCTGTAGATCTGAGGGGAAGTAGGGCCATCTTTAAGGCAGGGCAAAAGGGGCAGCTGCCCTGGGCCCTGTCATTGTTCTGGGGCCCAGAGCAGCTGCCTCATAATTGCCAACTATCCCAGTTTAAATTTCCCTGTCCCTTGAAGTTTTAGTCCTGTGCTGTGTCCCGATATCTCAGTGTGAAGTGCTGGTACTAAAGCTACCCAGCTCTTCCCTATTGTTGTGCACAGGTGACTCACCTGCAGAACCTGTGTTTACATGTAAGTAACCGGCATTCATATGTAAATAGCGGCGGCATTACTAAGCAAATAGCTGCGGCCAGCGGCATTGATATGTAAATAAAGGTGGCATTGATATGTCTATCATGCTCTACTGCAGTGAGGAGATGATGTGCTGTAACCTCTAGCAACCAATCAGTGAGCAGTATTAATGTACAGTAATCTCTAGCAACCAATTAACAAGCAGAAATTATTTGCTGTAACCTCTAGCAACTAATCAGTGAGCCGTAATGTGTGCTGTAACCTCTAGCAACCAGTCAGTAAGCAGTAATGATATGCTGTAACTGCTGGCAACCAATCGCAATAGCTGCCTGATCTGATACAGTTACTGATTTTAAGTCTAGCTGCTATTTATTGTATGTCTCAGAGCAGGTGGAGAGTGAAATTGCATGGGGGGGCCCAAGAAATTTTTTTCCCAGGGTCCAGTCAACATTAAAGATGGCCCTGAGGGGAAGATCTGAAATGAGGGGAATCTCTGCTGATTTTATCATCCAATCATGTGCAAGCTAAAATGCTGTTTTTTATTTTCCTTCCATGTCCCCCTCAGATCTACAATGACTGCACTTCCAAGTGCACTTGCAGTGCACAGTGGATTTGCCTTTAGTAAATAACCCCCTGTGTCTGTAAGAAGATTCATTAGATTTACAAAACATATTCAGCATGTTCATTTGTCTGATCGAGTCATATTCACTGCAGGAGAAGACCTGAAACCTTTGGTCTGGAATGCATTAACCTCTAAGTATACTGTCAAGGAGCAACATCACCAGTAGATCCACAGGCATGCATGACGTGCATGATAAAGTGATGACATCAATATCCAAAAACTCAAGCTGACATTTCAGCACCAACTGACGTCCTCAGGGACCAACCAACCAGCCCTTTCATGGTAGGGACAAAAAAAGGAACGAAAGAGCTACCTTTTTTGCCGTATAATGTCTGTGTGAAGATGGACCACAATTACCACATAAATGTGGTAAACATATTCAGCATGCTCATTTGCCTTGCTGAGTTATTTTCGGCACTGTTTGCCTATTCACCAAGGTAGGGGAGGACTTGGAACCTTTGGCTTGGAAGGCAAACACAACCAACTAAGGAATATAAATACTGCAGCACTTAAAGTGAAGAAATCTTCTTATACTTAGAATGTCTTCTTTTCCACACTGTGACCTCCACCGTATACAGTATATAGATAAGCAGCTTGCCAAATTATAAGACCTCAAGAATTAAGAGGCCAAATGCACATAATGGGGTTGATTTACTAAAACTGGAGAGTGAAAATTCTGGAGCAGCTCTGCATAGAAACCAATCAGCTTCCAGGTTTTTTTTTTTTGTCAAAGCTTAATGGAACATGCTGAAGTTGGAAGCTGATAGACTACCATGCACAGCTGCACCAGATTTTGCACTCTCCAATTTTAGTAAGTCAACCTCAATGTGTCAATTCCAGAAGAAACATAAGGTTCGGCAAGATACATGAAACTTAACCCCTTGGCGCCAGCCGCACGCAAATACGCAGGCTCTCAGCACCTGGTCCTTGGCACCAAGGGGCTACATATTTGCATGAATTGCAGTCTAAACAGCTGCGCCGAGAGCGTGCGTGGTGCGCGCTCCCGACACAGTTACCGGTGCCTAACCGACAGCTGCTTGTGACCGTGGGTTTTTGGATCACATGGCCACGTGACAACCAATCAAGGCGGCCACTTGCTCTTAAGCCCCACCCTGCCTCTCGGCATCATAAATCTCTTAAATGGCCGGGCGGCGCCGTCGTGAAAGTGTTAATAAATGAATATGCACCGCCAGCACTCTGTGCAATTTAAGACTTACCAGTGGGATGGACCTCGCTGGGAGTCATCTGTACTTTAGTATGGCAAAATACCCATAGAGTATAATCCAAGACCACACATGTCACCACTCTCCAGATTGTGATATCAGATGTGTTCTAAGCTATCCCAAAATAAAATTTTAATTCTCCACATACATCGTTCAAAGCAATGTATTTAAAACAATTAAACACTCAAACCATTGACAAAAAGTCCACCATATAAATAAAACTTATGAAACATATGAAAAAACATGTGCATAATATCCACTAAATATACTGTCAAGCAGCTACGCCACTGATAGTCCCACGTGCATGCATTTGCATAGCATGCATGCGTAACGTAATGACATCATTCTGTAACGGCTCTATCTAATGCGTTTCATCACCAACTGATGTCCTCATGGGCTAACCAAGTATCCCTTTCATTTTAGGGACAAAATGGACAAGAGTGTTTCCATTTTGTCGTACATTGTCTGTGGAAAGATTCTCTGCATTCACAAAACATATTCAGCATGCTCATTCTCAAGTCATATTCAATACCATTTGCCTATTCACCATTCCACGGGAGAACCTAGAACCTTACCCTGGAGGGTAAACACAACCAACTAGCCCTTGCATGGTAGGCACAGGTTTTTGTGGGCTAAAGCAGAGGTGTCAATCGCCGATGGAGGCGGCAACATTCACTTCCTTCGCTAGTCCCGTCTACCTGGTCCCGGGCGGTAGATGTAATTGCGGTAACACCGCCCAAGTAATGGGAACGGTGTTACCATGAGGGGAAGAGTAATCAGTTAGATTACTCATTACCCTCTAAAGTAACTGCGTTAAATAACTCTGTTTATTTTAACTGAGTTACTTACATCACTGGTGGCGGTCCGTTCATAAGGGATGCAGGGGCGCCACCCCTCCTAATGTATGTCTGCCTGGCCCCTGATCTCCATGCAGGGCACCGGACGCAGAGTTCTACAGGTTTTTTTTTTGTAAAGCATGTGATTAGAGCTGGAGGCTTAAAAAATGGTGGGCACTGCACCCCGAGCCCTCCCACTTGTGACAATAGCGAATTAACATTCGCTATTGTCTTCCTGCTTCTCCTCCCAGCCAATCAGGACAGGAAGTGGGTCCTGAGACTGGATTGGCCGGGAGGAAAAGTGACCGGATTGGCCGTGAGGAGAAGCCATCGAAGATGCCCGGGACCTGGATGGGGTAAGTGCGAGGGCTGGCAGGCTTGCGAGCGGGGCTGACAAGTGGGGCTGCCGGGGCAGTTGGGTGAGGGATTTGTTTGCCGTCCCCCCTGCCCTCCCATAAAATGGAGCACCAGCCGCCACTGCTAGCCAGGCCATAAGAGTTACTCCCCACCAGTTGCCCCACCCAACCCCTACCCTGCCCCGTCCATAAACCCCTGCCCCTATACACAGCCTCGTAAATTATCTCATGAAATGACACTGTTAAATGTTTTATGCAGAATTAAGTTGCAAAAATAGATATTAACAACAACAACTTTAACAATATTAACATAAAGCATTTCATTGATCTGACTGTGATAAATAAAATAAGGATAAAATATGATTGGCTACTGTAGGCACTGTGCACCTCATTACTGCCTTGTTAAGTAAATATTTTAATTCTATATTAAATATAGCATTAAAAAAATGAAAAACAATGAATGACACTTTCACTGATATATGATGCAGAAAGACTTACAGTGGAGCACAGCACTGGACAGGGGAGCGGGAGCTGGCAAAGTTAACTTTCCCGAGCAGTCCAAGCAGCCAATCAACAGTTTTTTAATAGGAAAAGTAAACTTTGGCAGCTCCCGCCACCTCATCTAGTTCTTTGCCAACTCCCGCAGTATGCCAGGTCCTGCTACGAGAATGACAGGGGGTGGAGGCTGGGAGGAGAGTCGGTTCCCATTCAAACCCCCCCCTTTCGATGCAGCTTCACACTCGCCCTCAGCTTATTTTCGCTCGCCTAATGTGAGCAGGTGAGTGGAAATTTTGAGGGCTGAGCTAAAGTAAATGTGCTATGGAGCTGCAGTGATTGCTGAGCCTGGGGAAGGTTGGTTAGGCAGAACAGATAAGGATTTACATTAACAGTACAGCAATCAGTATCAGGGAGATATCCTACTGACTGCAAGTTTTGTGCCTTGTGTTGATTTTTCTGATTGTGATTTTGGCTACTTTAATTCCTCCATGACACATGGGAGAACAGTTGACACATTTCTGTTTACAAAATGCAAATCTGCCTTAAGAACTGTTTCTAAAAATCTTATAGCCCCTCACACACAATCGTTGGTGGATACATCTGTATCTGCAATACTCTGTGGCACATTGTAATTTCCGAAAATGTTATACTGGGCAGATATCTAGAGCTGTAACAAAACTAGATATCCCACTGCCCTACCTAAGAACGCTTTAGCGTATGCTTGTCAAAGTATACAAATATGGAGGCTGCCATTCCTCACCTAATTCTAAAAATCCTAGTTGCCTGGCTGTGCCCAGCTTCAATACTTCTGAAGAAGTATTGAATCACAAGAAGCCTATGTCAAATAAAAGTAGAAGTACGAGCACCCAGTGTGACAAATAGGTAGCTAACATTTTCAGCAGGAGAGCTCAGCAATGGCAGCATGCATATTTATTTCAAGACAAGTTTCCTTAATTAAGGTAAAGAGTAGCAAAGAAATTATAAGTGAAAAAATTTTTTTTTCCATTAAAAATATATTTTATAATTAAATATTATACCCAACTTCATGACTGATTTCTAATCTACTATGGTCTAAATTCTTGTTGTAAAATTTACATACACCAAAGCCCCATACACACGGTCGGACTTTTTCATCAATTTGGTCCGATCGGACAAGGTTGTTGAAAAATCAGACCGTGTGTATGCACCATCGGACAGTGTTCGTCGGTTTGTCCGTCGGACAAAGTCTTATCTCCTGCTGGAAAGATTTGCCGTCAACACGGTCCGATCACACCAAATCCGATCGTGTGTACGGTTGTCCGACCGGACAAAGTGCTACGCATGCTCAGATCACATTACAAGACCAAAGCTATTGGCTACTAGCCTCTACGTAGTCCCGTCGTAGGCAACAATCGTCACCGCGTTCAGAATGATCGGATTTTCCGACAACTTTGTCCGACCGTGTGTACGCAAAACCAACATCGGACAAAGTATGACGGACATGGTCCGACGGACCTGGTCCGCGGATTGTCCGACCGTGTGTATGGGGCTTAAGATGTACTTGTAACCAGTCCAGCTCCACCCAGAATGGTATTTCAGCCTTTTGTAGGTATAGATGAATTGAATTCTAAATCCCGCAGAGACTGTGGGGACCCCCTGCAGTAGTCTATGTCCCCATCCCCAGCTATAAGAACATAATCAATGCGCCTTTCTCTCGTCGCATGATCCTAGATTTTTTTATTTCTACATTATGACAATACTGTCAGAGGAGAGAGACACCATGATTTGCCAGTGCAATGATAATAGCAGCTGAGAAGAACTGTGAGTTCTGGTGGGGCAGACACTCAGGTTAAAAAAAAGGTATAATTCTGCACAAACATATTGAGGAGAAAATGTTTGTCATTGATATGCTGCTTTGCTCATGAACCAGCTTATGATTCAGCAATGACATAAAACTGAAACATCAGTTTTGGATGGGATTTACGTTTGATAAGGCAAACTACAATCTACACGGCACAGTAACTAATAGCAACCAGTCAACAAACATTACCCATTGTTCTCACTACTTTGCACTCATAAATATATTACCTTGCTCCTTGGAAAATGTATATTTTTTATTCTATGATAGCTTGTTTTTAGTAATTGTTTTGGATTTAAAATCATATTAAATAATTTTAATATCCTGCATATTGTTAATTTCTAAAAATCCTCAAATTTAAATAATTTATCATCTGGATTATACAGTATATGTTAGAAGAACCCTTCTTGTGTCCTTAGATATGCACCACTCCAATATTCTCATTTTGCTAGCATTGCGACTAAGTTTAATGCAGGGCCATTTTTAAGGCAGGGCAAAAGGGGCAGCTGCCCTGTGCCCTGTCAGTGTTGTGGGGCCCAAAGCAACTACCTCATACTTGCCAACTATCCTGGTTTAAATTCCCTCGTCCCTTGAGGTTTTAGTCCCATGCTGTGTCCCAATATCTCAGTATGAAGTGCTGCTACTAATGCTGCCCAGCTCTGCCCTATTGTGTACAGATGACTCACCTGCAGACCCTGTGTTTACATTTAAATTAGCGGCATTCATATGGTCTAAATTCTTGTAGCATAAAATTTACTTACACTAACATGCACTTATAACCAGTCCAGCTCCACCCAGAATGGTATTTCAGCCTTTTGTAGGTATAGATGAGTTGAATTCTAAATCCCACAGAGGAATTCATATGTAAATAGCGGCGGCCAGCGGCATTGATATGTATATCATGCCCCCCTGAGGTCATAGCCACAGTAATTTCTAGCAACCATTCAACAAGCAGAACCTGCTGTAACCTCTAGCAACAAATAAGTGATCCGTAATGTGTGCTGTAACCTCTAGCAACCAGTCAGTGAGCGGTAATGATACACTGTAACCTCTGGCAACCAATCGCAATAGCTGCCTGATCTGATTCAGTAAACTGATTTTGAGTCTAGCTGCTATTTATTGTATGTCTCAGAGCAGGTGGAGAGCGAAACTGCATTAGGGGGGGGGGGGGGGGGGGCCAAGAAAAGTTTTGCCCAGGGTCCAATCAATATTAAAGACGGCCCTGGTTTAATATAAGGTTGGCCTTATTGGTTAATGCAACCCTGAAGGGAGATTGTGTGCACAAGAGATGGTAGGAGTTAAATGGGCACATTTTAATGTCTATGTGTAATTGCATCTTTATTAAAATAATCGGATGAAGATGAGCAGTTTCTATGCTGTAAACACACATTTATATGTATGTATATATGTAAACTACATTACATATATTTTTCTGATTTGCATAAAAGTGCCATTTAACAGCAGTGTTCTATGCATTTCTAGCTTTATATGAAAAAATATTTCTAATCTTGACATGCAACGTCTGAGTCCATATTGGTAATCGTCATTCAATTTGATGTCATTATTCCAATAATCATTAGAGATGTCTGCTACTTGTTAGTGGAAATGCCATTAAAGTTCATGACAGAACTGCATTTGCCATTACCATATATACTAAGTAAAACATCTCTGAGGTATATCACCCTTTTACTTAATAAAGAAAACTGCGTACCATAATATATTGCTTTGAAAATGAATCACCTTTTAGAATATTGATGCTTTTAAAGCATGTAACAGTCAATTTCTTCAGACTACATGTCACATCTTGTGTTCTATAGAACATTGAAGGAAACAAAGACTCTAAAGCGACCCTTCTTATCCAACTCATTAATAGGGCTTTCATAATAAAAGAAAAAAACCTTAATTGAATTGTTTAAATTTATTACTATGTAAACATGAATATGGCACCATTTAAGTACTGTATGAAATATTTTGAGGCTCATAAGTAATGCTGGCTTTTTGCCAATTGTTTTAAGTTTATATCACAGACAGGTTAGTACATACCACGTAAACTGGCACATAGGAGATGTTCAAGAGTCCATTTTACAGCACAGAACCTTATGTTCTATTTTAATAGCAACACACATGACATACATACTAAATAGATGTCTTCAAAAGCCACCTACTGCTACTAGGTAGGTGCAGATGTTGCGGCAATGTACTGTAGTTACTAAGCACTATGAGATGTTAGGAGTGCTAAGTAGCATCTGAGATTTTACTTGCAGCTCTGAAGTCTTGTTCTGTAATGTTTCTCCTTTGATAAGGCAGGGATGAATGTGTCACTATGGGAGCCTTTAAGGTGGCTCCACATATACATGTCCTCAGAACCTCCAGTGTCACGTCTGAACCCTCTGAGGTCACGACCTTCAGAGTGCAGTTCCATCAGCTCTAGTTCATGCTTGGTGGCGGTCTCTAAAACCCTCTGCTTGTTGTAATACTTTACAAAATTGTTGATAATAGGGTGAATTGGGAGGGCAATAGCGATTACTCCACAAAGAAAACTTGTGGCTGCGTTTAGTTTGCCTAGAGTGGTTTTGGGATATATGTCACCATAGCCCACTGTGGTCATGGTGATGATGGCCCACCAGAAAGACTGAGGGATGCTTTTAAACAAGGTATCTGGGTGACTCTGTTCCATGGTGTACCCCAGGGCTGAAAATACAAAGATCCCCACTGCAAGGTACATCAAGAGTAGACCCAACTCCTTGAAACTGCTCTTGAGGGCATAGGTTAGGGTCTGCAGCCCAGAGGAATGGCGGGCCAGCTTAAAAATCCTGGCAATCCTCATGATCCTGAGGGCCTGGACAGCCTGCTGGACATTAGTCAACTCCATCATGCGTGCCCCTAGATGGGTCAGAGTAAGGCTGACATAGAATGGGAGGATGGCGAGCACGTCAATGATATTCATAAAGGAAAAAGTAAAGTGTAACTTGTTGGGGGATGACAAGAGTCTTAAAATATATTCCAGGGTAAACCAGCCAATGCATGCTGTCTCTATGTTGTCTAGAACAGGGTGCTCTATGTGGTTCCCTTCCATATCTTCCACCTGCATTTCAGGAATGGTCCCTACACACATTACTACTGATGAAGTCAGGATGAATAGGAAGGAGAGCACAGCTGTGACCCTGGCAGGAAAAGAAGATTCTGGTTTCTCCATGAACTTCCAAACATATTTCTGAAACCTCTTCCAGCGGCTCTCTGTGGTGTCAACTCCTAGGTCATCCAGGATGGTCTGTACCCTCTTAGCTATCTCCTCCAGTTCCTCCTTCTTCTCACTTAGGTGGCTCTTACAGCACTCATCCAGAAAAGACAAGTCCACCTTCCAGAACTCCATCTCATTCTTAAAACAAATGGGACATATCCCCTTCTTCATGTGGACCTCTCCATAGTAATACACCTCCATTATACATTTGAAGGCATCAGGGTCTCTGTCAAAGTAAAATTCCCTCTTTCCAGGGTCATAGTCATCACACAAAGAGAATATAGCATCATAACCTCCTGCCAAGCAGCTGACCAGCTCTGCCAGTCTGGTTTCTGGGTACCTGTTTAGGATGTCTCCATAGAGGATCTGCCTGATGCCTCCAATATTGACTATGATCTCTACCTCCTCACTGCAGTCTGACCCGTTCCTGCTCAGCTCCTCAAAGCTGGAGCCCATCATCATCATGTGGGTTTAAAAGAAGATCAGCGATCCAAGAAGTTCCCAGTATGTAAGAA
>CM053028.1:476512379-476521672 GCA_028564925.1 Lithobates sylvaticus
ATCGTGTAACCAAGGGTCTGCTCTATTATTACTCTAACCAAGGGGCAGATCTGTTATCGCTTGTAAGCAAGGGGCGGGTCTATTATTATTATATTGTGTAAGGGGCGGATGGCTACAGAAGAGGGCGAATGTTAAATTAATGGGCAGAGCTCGATATATAACAATAATAATAAATGCGCCCCTTGGTTACAGTAATACTAGACCCGCCCTTAGTTACACGATAGACGCCTCTTGCAGAGTAGCACAAGCATCGGGAGCGTGCAGCATCACCTCGTACAATTACATGTCAACTGCGCCTGTGCAGTGTAGAGTTCACTCAGAGCTATTTAGGTTCGGCAATTTTCGTAAGCTCCGTAGTCCTTCGTACAGTGCAAGCGCTGCGCCTGCGCAGTAAAGGGGGTCCTTATCCGGCGGGGGGAACTTTTTCGTCAGGACACCGGAATTACACTACTGCCATCTAGTGGTGGTAGATGTAATTGTGGTAACGCCGCCCAAGTAATGGGAACGGCATTACCATGAGGGGAAGAGTAATCAGTTAGATTACTCGTTACCCTCTAAAGTAACTGAGTTAAGTAACTCTGTTTATTTTAACTCAGTTACTAACATCACTGGTGCTGCATTTTTTTGTTTTTTGTATATGTTTTCACAGATTATGGGATTTTGATCAATGCTTAGCAGCTGTGAATTTGCACTTTGTTTCACAGGAATTGTTATACCACACCTGACGCTAGGTTGTAACCTCAGGTTACTTTATACCTGACGCTGATTGCAGTCTCAGGTTGCTCTAGAGTAGCTCACAAGATTTATATATTTTTAGATAAAGAGATACAGTGTGGGAGATAGAGAGAAAGACGGAGAGAGAGAAAGAATGGGTATAGGTATTTTGTAATGCCCTATATGTCAGCACTATATAAATACAGGATATATTATTTTTTATTCTATAATGTGAGTGAAATTGGGGATGAGAGAGGCAGATAAAGAGCGAGAGCTAAGTACCCATTAATTTCCTATATACATAAATATTGGATTTTTTTATTTATTTTTTTAAATCTCGTTTGGCTGTACTCCTTCTATGGATCACAGGAGTGCAGTTGGTTTTGCACTTCTGTGACCCATTTTCAGAAGACAGTGGACTGAAGTCTGCTGATGTCACAGAGTCAGTCCAGGCTCGGGCAAGATCACGTCACCCGGCTCGGCCTCTCAGAGAGCTGCTGAGAGCCTGAGCAGCCAGCTCCTGCCCCCTCCACAGCTCAGCACTCCAGTGAGCACGGTTGGGGAAAAGCAGAGAGCCGGTGACAGACAATCACCAGCTCTCTGCTCAGGGAGCTGTGAGAACCGAGCGATCGGCGGTGTTCAATCTCTCGGTTTTCAGTCTTACACCCAGCAGGTGACAGATGCAACATTGGACAGACACTGCATTCACCTAGGTAAAAATGATTCAAAATAAATATAAACAATAAAAAAAAAACTTCTCTTTCAAGAAGAAGCAGAGTGAAATTGTGAGAGACAAAGAGAGAGAGTAAAAAAGAGAGAAAAAAGAGGGAGATATCCAAGTACTCTGGAATGCCCTGTGTAATACAGTTTGTCAGCACTATATGAATATTGGAAGTAGATTTTTCTTTATTCTTTAGGAGGGTGAGAGAGAGAAAAAGACAGAAAGAGAGAGAAAGAGAAGGAGAGAGAAAGAGAAAGACATGCAAGTACTCTGTAATGCCCTGTGTAATATGTCAACACTATGTATACATACATTTTGGATTTATATTATTCTTTATTCTTTAAAGCAGAGTAAGAGAGAGAAAGAAGACAGAAAA
The DNA here is from genome assembly GCA_028564925.1 of Lithobates sylvaticus. Classification (NCBI taxonomy): domain Eukaryota; kingdom Metazoa; phylum Chordata; class Amphibia; order Anura; family Ranidae; genus Lithobates; species Lithobates sylvaticus. Next base: position 476,514,191 of record CM053028.1, read on the forward strand.
AGAGAGAAAGAGGTTTCCGAGTATTCAAAATATTTTCTTCTTTATTCTTTATGGATAAGGAAGGTGAGAGAGAAAGAGAGAGCCAAGTATGCTGTAAAGCCCTGAGTAATATTTCAGCTCTATACAAATATTGGAAATATATTCTTTATTTTTTAGGGAGGACGAGAGTAAAGTTAAGGGTGAAAGGGGCAGATGAAGAGATACAGGGGGCTATTTATGAAAAACAAATCCACTTTGCACTACAAGTGCAAAATGCACTTGAAATTGCACTGAAAGTGCACTTGGAAGTGCAGTCCCTGTAGATCGGAGGGGGACATGCAAGGAAAATAAAAAAAACAGCATTTTAGCTTGCACATGATTGGATAATAAAATCAGCAGAGCTTCCCCTCATTTCGGTTATACCCCTCAGATTTACAGCGACTGCACTTCCAAGTGCACTTTCAGTGCAATTTCAAGTGCCCTTTGCATTTACAGTTTGCACTTGTAGTGGATTTGCCTTTCGTAAATAACCCCCACAGTGTTGGAGATTGAGAAAGCAATGGGTCTGTTATGCCCGTGTAATAAAGCAGCACTATATAAACATTGAAAATATATTCTCTTTCATTTTTTATGATGAAGAAGAGTAAAATCGGGGAATAACAAGGCAGATGAATAGATACAGCATGAGAGAGAGGGAGGAACAGAGGAAGAGAAAGAGAGGAAGGAGAGAAAAAGAATGTCTCTAAATACTCTGTAATGCCCTGTGTAATATTTAAGCACCTTAGAAATACTGGAAAAAAACATGAGAGTAAAAATGGTGCAGTGGGAGATAGAGATAAAGTAAAAGAGCCAGTGGGAAAAGGACTGATTAATGAGAAAGGAACCTTAGTGTAGAAAGAGAAGCAGAGGTAGAGATAGAGAAGTGTGTTGGAGAAAGAGAATGTGGAGTCTGAGCAGGGGCGGCCTGTCCATTAGGGGTGCCCGGGCACCGCCCCCCCCTATCCTCACCACCACCTATATGCAGTGGATAGAATCATGCATAGCATGAATCTAGCCACCGCGGCTGCCCCCTATTCATGTGTCCGGCCCCTTTCGGGTCACCGGGCATATGAATTAGAGCAGCCAGGTTTTTATTGAAGAACGTGATTCGAGCCATAGGCTCTAATAGGCTTCAAAATAGGGTGGACTCGGGACGCAGAGCATTACGTCTGGAGTCCACCCAGGTGTGTTGTAACACAGAATGAAAATTTGCTGTTGCATCACTGATCCTCCTCCCGTCCAATTGGGCAGCAGGTATGAAACCTGTTTCCCGATTGGCCAAAACGTCAGGCGATTCTTTAGGATGCCTAGCGCCGGGAGGAGGAGAGAGGAGACACCGCGGAAGCTGCTCCACGAGAGGACGCCGGTCACCAGAGCAGTTTTCCCCGAGCCCACCACTCTCTCACCGCCCGCATCCAGGGTAGCGGGTGGTGGTGGGGAGGGCTGTGTTAGTGCCGTGGGGGGGTTGTTTGATGCCCCCCAAAGAAAACCACCGCCGCCACTGAGTCTGAGCAGATCTGGTGAAGAGATGGGGAGAATCTGGTAGAGAGGGACCACTTTGTAGATAGTTTGGTTTACCAAAAAGTGATATTACAGATTTTGACATCACCAGGTACCACCAGGCAGTTTCTTAAATAATTAGGGGATTCTGTTGGTGAGATCTAGACTGTTAGGCTGATGGGTCTTTACCCATGATACAGTCTTTAAAATGGGGCTCCACTATCCCTCTTGGATTTTTTTAATTGATAATACTGAATGTAGAATGCATCAGAAAGTGCTGGATGGCACAAGAAGGGTGTTGAACCTCCAAAACTGCCAGGTGAAAATAAATAAGACATGTAAAAAGGCAGGGGCTATTTTAGCCCCCCAGGCTCCACCACTAACTTAATACATTTGCATGGACCCTTTAGGCCTTACGTCAATAGGTGTTTGCCATTCAGACACACATGCATGCATTCGAAATGCAAATACAATGTTTGACAAGAAAAGGTAGTTCAAACCCACCTTGATAGAACTTGCTGTGTCCAAAGAAACACAACACAATGCAAAGCAAGTTGAATGCAGCCTCTGGACTGCCATGTGTACTGGTCAATTGGATTCTACTGAACTGTGTATGACTTGCATTGCAAGTGCATGTCAAATGCAGGAAAACAATGCACATTGACATCAGCCCTAAGGGTTGATGGAAAACGACGGTATGTAATATGAGTGCCTACCAAATCTGTCCAATCAGAAGGCCCCTTGCACTACATAGTTGTTGGTAGATCTAGAGGAGATTGTACAATCAGATTGTAACGTGTGTTGTGATCTTTAAAGATTACCGTAATTTCAGGTATGGATATCTAAAAATAGTTATATAGTTAGGCCAGATTGGACCAATTTAACCCTGCACTTGCATATCTGGCCAATCCCCCTGGAAGCTGGACATCGCTGTAATAGGTAATATTACTACTATGGTAACCTCCTCTAGCTTCCTGGTGCTGTGCCGAGTGGTTGGCGTGCTGCATTGTGAACACAGGAGGTTTCTTGCTCGGCACACTTTGCAATTTTTAAATGAATATAAAGCATTCTCTGATTGGATGAGGTGGAGAGTTGGAGTGATGACCTCATCCTATCAAAACTGATGTTCAGTAAGCAGCAGGGCAGCCACTCAGCATGGGACCTGCAGCAGACCACCAGCTAGCGGACTGGGCAAAGATGGAAGCGCCTGTGACCAGCGGGAGCAGTGACACCTCAGCGCTGGAGGGCTAATAGGTAAGACTGTCATAATGTTCTAATATGCTGTACATACTAGCATATAATGGCATAATCATAGGTGTGCGCAGCCTATTGCAATAGGGTGTGCACCCCCAAAGCTCTAACACACACGCCTTTCTCTGCAGCCTCAGTTGCATGGGACAGTGAATAAATGGGAAGCGTTCTGTGCTGAGCAGCATCTTGTTCATTCACTAACTAAAGCATAGTAAACCTAGTTTACTATGCTTCAGTTATGAAAGAACACAGTGAGTGAGTGTGTTCATTTGGAAAAAGAAGGGGCAAATGAATGACATATTTACTAGCCCCTACCCCCGCTCTCCATTCTGAAACATCCCCCACAGCAGCAGGGGGGAAGGGAGAGGAGGGAAGGCTGTTCTGCCAAAAACTGTCCCCCCATCAGATAGTGTTCGCTCCGTACTGCGCAGGTGCATCTCTTGCGCAGTACGGAGGACAAGGAGACTCCAAAAGTCTCTGAATATGAACGGCGCCTGCGCACTGAGTCCAGGTTCAAGCCCCACCATGCAAGTGGACATACGGTAGCACTTAGTAACAGGGCCCCTCCCGGGCTCGCTTCGCTCGCCACGCTTCGCTCGCCACTCTTCGGGCATGGCCTCGCTTCGCTTGTCGATTTTTTATTCTAACTCTATGTCCACTTGGATGGTGGGGCTTGAACCTGGACTCACGGCGCAGACGCCGTTCATCTTCGGAGACTTTCGGCATCTCCTTGTCCTCTGTACTGCGCAAGCGCAGTACAGGGCGGACACTATCCAACGGGGGACAGAATTCGACACAACACCGGCAGCACTGCGGGGGGTGGTGGGGGTGCAACACAGGAGGAAGCCCAGGCAGTAGGGGTAATCAGTACCACACATAGTGATTAGGCTGTGCCCCGACACACCTCGCACACCCCCTGTGCACGCTTATAGGAATAAACTACCTTTTAGTTTTATACTGCTTTATCATTAAAAAGCATATAATTATATTACTAGGCAAGTGACATTGTCAAGGTTGAAATTAAACATCTCCCAGGTATCCTCTGTCCAATGATCAGACTGCAACATTGTAACTTTGTTGCAAGTCACAGAAACCCACAAGACTGACAGCAAATAAATAAATAAATAAATAAAGTGAACATTCTTGTCTGAGTACAGATCTGTTTATTCCATGTTTAAATTCACTGTTTGTTAACTGGCTCACTACCTCATGTCCCCACTTTCCTTTCTTTCCTCAAAACTGTACATATTAACTGCAGTCTTTCCTGCTATGTTTTACCCCTTAGGCTTAGTTTATATTTGTGGTTGGGGGAACAGTAAAAATAGGTGGCAGAGCCCTGTTTTTAATGCCCCTCAATTGGCCCCCATAGGCTGCTAAGGCAGCCAGATGGGGTGTACTTATGGCACAGAAGCCATGGGTTGCATCGGGGCATACCAAAATTATCATGTTAGGCAGGCTGTATAACTGCTGAATGCAACCCACTGAAGCGAATAGGCTACGCTGCAACCGTGAGCCAAATGCTAGGCTTGCAGGTGTAGCATAGTATTTCTATAGAAAAAAAAAAAAAAACATTCAGCTGCCAAAAAATACAGCAATTGTGCTAACTAAACCCCTGTTTTAAACGCATACTGTTAGGTTAATTCAGTTGGTAAACAGACTGGTTGGTGAGTTGAGCTGGGAGTTTTCTCTGGTTTTGTCTTGCATGTGTTGCCCTTCCATGTGCTCCTTGCTGTGAAGGCCAGTTATAGATGGGAGCAGGGGCCTTTTGTTTGTTACTGATGTAATATTGGTGAGGGGACGCACTGGACACCTTTGTTGCCATTGTGCTATGTGCTGGTTGTCCAGTCTGCCCCTGTGCCTTTGAGGACTGGGCTACCTCCAGGCCCACCTGCCCTCTATCTATCCATTAGGATGCATGTGCTCCCACAGCGGAGACTCTCATACATTTTTTTTTTTTAAACAAGAAAGACTCTCATACATTTACAAGGATTAGGACTGCAGTAAATACAGGGTGCCGTGAAGGGGCCCTGCAGCTTATGCATGCGTTTGCAAATGTGTGCTAACTAAACCACTGTTTTTAACGCATACTGTTAGACAGGTTAATTTGGTTGGTAAGCAGACTGGTTGGTGAGTTGAGTTGGGAATTCTCTCTGGTTTTGTCTTGCATGCGTTGCCTTTCCAGGTGCTCCTTGCTGTGAAGGCCAGTTATAGATGGGGGCAGGGGCCATTTGTTTGTTACTGAGGTCTCAAGAACTGCACACAATAAATGAGGTCTAAGTAAAGATCTCTATAGAGGACTCAAGGTGATCACTCTATTGATAACTAAAGATCAATTTAGAGAAATCAGGACCTCCTTCCTCCTACTGGGGATCTCTCTAGTGATAACTAAAGATCTATGTAGAGGAAACAGGTCCCCCGTTCTTCCTGCTGACAATGCATCTAGTGATACAGATATATAGAGTGGAATCAGGATTTTGTTCCTGCTGCTGGTAATCCCTTTAGTGATAATCAAAGGTGTATATCAGGGCATCAGGACCTCCTTCATCTTCCTGGTGATCCCTCTATATATGGATCTATATAGAGGAACAGTGATGTAAGTAACTGAGTTAAAATAAACTGAGTTACCTAACGCAGTTACTTTAGAGGGTAACGAGTAATCTAACTGATTACTTTTCCCCTCATGGTAACTCAGTTTCCATTACTTTGGCTTAGTTACCCCAATTACATCTACCGCCACTAGATGGCAGTAGTGTAATTCTGGTGTCCTGCCGAAAAAGTTCCCCCGCCGGATAAGGACCCCCTGTACTGCGCAGGCGCAGGGCTTGCGCAGTATGAAGGACTACGGAGCTTCCGAAAATTGGCGAACCTAAACCGCTCTGAGTGAACTCTACACCGCGCAGGTGCAGTTAACATGTAATTGTACGAGGCGATGCCGCACGCTCCTGATGCTCGTGCTACTCTGCAAGGGGCGTCTATCTTGTAAGTAAGGGGCGGGTCTAGTATTACTGTAACCAAGGGGCGCATTTATTATTATTGTTATATATCGAGCTCTGCCCATTAATTTAACATTCGCCCTCTTCTGTAGCCATCCGCCCCTTATACAATATAATAATAATAGACCCGCCCCTTGCTTACACGCTATAACAGATCTGCCCCTTGGTTAGAGTAATAATAGAGTAGCCCCTTGGTTACACAATATATAACAATAATAATAAATGCGCCCCTTGCTTACAGTAATACTAGACCCGCCCCTTAGTTACACGTATAGAATATTAAAAAAAAAGTCAGTTACTTTGCTGCGTAACTAATTACTTTTCCAATGTAGTAACTGAGTTACTAACGCAATTACTTTTTGGGAGAAGTAATTTGTAACTTAACTAATTACTTTTTTAAAGTAAGATGACCAACACTGTAGAGGAATCAGGGCCTAATTTTTCCTGCTGATTATCCATCTAGTGATAACTAAAGATTTGTATAGAGAAAGAATCAGGACTTCCTTCCTCCTACTGGTGATCCCACTATTGATAACTAAATATCTATAGAGAGGAATCAGGACCCCCCTTCCTCCTACTGGTGATCCCTCTATTGATAATGATAACTAAATATCTATAGAGAGGAATCAGGACCCCCTTCCTCCTACTGGTGACCCCTCTATTGATAACTAAATATCTATAGAGAGGAATCAGGACCCCCTTCCGCCTACTGGTGATCCCTCTATTGATAACTAAAGATCTATAGAGAGGAATCAGGACCTCCTTCCTCCTACTGGTGATCCCTCTATTGATAACTAAAGATTTATAGAGAGGAATCAGGACCTCCTTCCTCCTACTGGTGATACCTCTATTAATAACTAAAGATCTATAGAGAGGAATCAGGACCCCCCCCTTCCTCCTACTGGTGATCCCTTTATTGATAATGATAACTAAAGATCTATATAGAGGAATCAGGACTTTCCTCCTCCTGCTAGTGATCCTCTATTGATAACTAAAGATCTATATAGAAGGTATCAGGACCCTTTTCCTCCTACTGGTGATTAGGGATGGGCCCGGTGTTCGATTCGAACCCATGTTCGAATCGAGCACCGGGCGTTCGCTCGCTCGGCGAGCCCAGAACTATTGGGGCCGCTCGCATCAAATTCGTGTGATGCGAGGGCCCCGCAATGCATTGCGGCCCGCGCAGTGCAATGCTGGCTGATGATTGGCCAAGCATGCACTGTGACCCCGCATGCTTGGCCAATCACAGCGCCGGCAGCGAGGAGAGCCATAATTGGCTACAGGCAGGATGCCTGTAGCCAATTATAGCTCAGGGGCTTTAGTACACGCCCCACGGTGCCGGCGGCCTTGCATATTCTGTTTCAGTCAGTGTCAGCGTGTCAGTGTGCTGCTGACAATATGTGCTCTATTTCTGGGGATATGTGTGTGCGTGCTGTTAGAACAGCATTGCAGTATCACATCTGGGGGGTGTCTATAGGTGGCCTGGGAAGGGGGGCAGGTTTCCTGTGCTTAGAACTTTCCCTGCAAAAAAGTGTCATTTTTGCAGGAAAAAAGCTATTTAAAAGCACTCGCGGCTAATGAATTGATGGCTCCTGTAACACAGAGAACTGTCATTCATTAATAAAAAACAAAAAAAAAGCGTGGGGGTCTCCCAAAATTAAATAACCAGGCCCTTCAGATCTGGGATGGATATTAAGGGGAACCCCAGACCAAAAAAAAA
>CM053028.1:476521807-476531807 GCA_028564925.1 Lithobates sylvaticus
GTTACAAATTACTTCTCCCAAAAAGTAATTGCATAATTAGTTACGCAGCAATGTAACTGTGACTTTTCTTTAATATTCTATAATGCAATTACGTTCTATAACCTGCTACTGTGCAAGGGGCGTCTATCGCGTAACTAAGGGGCGGGTCTAGTATTACTGAAAGCAAGGGGCGCATTTATTATTATTGTTATATATCGTGTATCCATGGGTCTGCTCTATTATTACTCTAACCAAGGGGCAGATCTGTTATCGCGTGTAAGAATGGGGCGGGTCTATTATTATTATATTGTGTAAGGGGCGAATGGCTACAGAAGAGGGCGACTGTTAAATTAATGGGCAGTGCTCGATATATAACAATAATATTAAATGCGCCCCTTGGTTACAGTAATACTAGACCCGACCCTTAGTTACACGATAGACGCCTCTTGCAGAGGAGCACAAGCATCAGGAGCGTGCAGCATCACCTCGTACAATTACATGTCAACTGCGCCTGTGCAGTGTAGAGTTCACTCAGAGCTATTTAGGTTCGGCAATTTTCGTAAGCTCCGTAGTCCTTCGTACTGTGCAAGCGCTGCGCCTGCGCAGTACAGGGGGTCCTTATCCGGCGGGGGGAACTTTTTCGTCAGGACACCGGAATTACACTACTGCCATCTAGTGGCGGTAGATGTAATTGTGGTAACGCCGCCCAAGTAATGGGAACGGCATTACCATGAGGGGAAGAGTAATCAGTTAGATTACTCGTTACCCTCTAAAGTAACTGAGTTAAGTAACTCTGTTTATTTTAACTCAGTTACTAACATCACTGGTGCTGCATTTTTTTGTTTTTTGTATATGTTTTCACAGATTATGGGATTTTGATCAATGCTTAGCAGCTGTGAATTTGCACTTTGTTTCACAGGAATTGTTATACCACACCTGACGCTAGGTTGTAACCTCAGGTTACTTTATACCTGACGCTGATTGCAGTCTCAGGTTGCTCTAGAGTAGCTCACAAGATTTATATATTTTTAGATAAAGAGATACAGTGTGGGAGATAGAGAGAAAGACGGAGAGAGAGAAAGAATGGGTATAGGTATTTTGTAATGCCCTATATATTAGCACTATATAAATACAGGATATATTATTTTTTATTCTATAATGTGAGTGAAATTGGGGATGAGAGAGGCAGATAAAGAGCGAGAGCTAAGTACCCATTAATTTCCTATATACATAAATATTGGATTTTTTTATTTATTTTTTTAAATCTCGTTTGGCTGTACTCCTTCTATGGATCACAGGAGTGCAGTTTGTTTTGCACTTCTGTGACCCATTTTCAGAAGACAGTGGACTGAAGTCTGCTGATGTCACAGAGTCAGTCCAGGCTCGGGCAAGATCACGTCACCCGGCTCGGCCTCTCAGAGAGCTGCTGAGAGCCTGAGCAGCCAGCTCCTGCCCCCTCCACAGCTCAGCACTCCAGTGAGCACGGTTGGGGAAAAGCAGAGAGCCGGTGACAGACAATCACCAGCTCTCTGCTCAGGGTGCTGTGAGAACCGAGCGATCGGCGGTGTTCAATCTCTCGGTTTTCAGTCTTACACCCAGCAGGTGACAGATGCAACATTGGACAGACTCTGCATTCACCTAGGTAAAAAGGATTCAAAATAAATATAAACAATAAAAAAAAAACTTCTCTTTCAAGAAGAAGCAGAGTGAAATTGTGAGAGACAGAGAGAGTAAAAAAGAGAGAAAAAAGAGGGAGATATCCAAGTACTCTGGAATGACCTGTGTAATACAGTTTGTCAGCACTATATGAATATTGGAAGTAGATTTTTCTTTATTCTTTAGGAGGGTGAGAGAGAGAAAAAGACAGAAAGAGAAACAGAGAAAGAGAGAGACATGCAAGTACTCTGTAATGCCCTGTGTAATATGTCAACACTATATATACATACATTTTGGATTTATATTATTCTTTATTATTTAAAGCAGAGAGTAAGAGAGAGAAAGAAGACAGAAAAAGAGAGAAAGAGGTTTCTGAGTATTCAAAATATTTTCTTCTTTATAGATAAGGAAGGTGAGAGAGAAAGAGAGAGGCAAGTATGCTGTAAAGCCCTGAGTAATATTTCAGCTCTATACAAATATTGGAAATATATTCTTTATTTTTTTTTTTTATTTGGGTGAGGGGCAGAGAGTAAAGTTAAGGGTGAAAGGGGCAGATGAAGAAGTGCACTTGGAAGTGCAGTCGTAGATCCGAGGGGGACATGCAAGGAAAATAAAAAAAACATTTATGAAAGGCAAATCCACTTTGCACGACTGCACTTCCAAGTGCACTTTCAGTGCAATTTCAAGTGCACTTGCATTAATTTGCACTGAAAGTGCACTTGGAAGTGCAATGGGTCTGTTATGCCCGTGTAATAAAGCAGCACTATATAAACATTGAAAATATATTCTCTTTCATTTTTTATGATGAAGGAGAGTAAAATCGGGGAATAACATGCAAGGAAAATAAAAAAAAACATAATTTTTAGCTTGCACATGATTGGTGTGACGGACCTAGCCGGGACACGGGCTGTTGGAGGGGACTGAGTGCGAGCCTGTTGCCTTACGATTATGGGCCCTGGCATTTGGGGGAACAGTGCTCTTTGAGCTGCAAGCCTGGGACCCCTGAGCTGGTGATACTTGGATTCAGGTCCATGCTGGCCCCCCAATACACATAGAATCTGTATGTGTATTTGGCATATTAGCAAGAGACGCTAATGTCATGACTCATGAACTCCAGCCACCTGTGTTATGTAATTGAGTATAGTCTGGCTTGTAGAAGTGTTTCACCTATTGTTGTGTGTGCTAATTAACCCTGCAATTGAATGAAGGAGCCCAGTGTTGATTAAGATAATTAGCTCATGCTAATTAGGTTAGGCTTGAGTCATCTGTCAACTGTATATAAGTGTGACATGTCAAATAAAGATTCATTCCTGATGTACCCTACACTGGTGTTGTCTGGTGACTGGGTAAGCTAAGGGGGTCTTGGATTGTGTGGTACCGGACAGAGGAAGCAGTTACGGCGGACATCTTGGGTACGAGGTCCGTCACAATTGGCTGGCAGCGGTGGGATCGTGCTTCCTTGTCGTGAACACATCCAAACCATCACCTGGATCCAAGGCCCGGATAGCAGAGGTACAGATACATCATGGAAGAGGAATTTGGAAGGAGGTTGCGAGAGATGCGGATACAGCACAGAGGACCAGTATCGGTGCAGGTCCTGCTGGGATGGTATGATTCTGTTCGCCTACAACTCTGGAAAGAAGCGCTAGCCTGTGAGCAGCGACACCAGGGAAAAGTTCTCCCCTCCATCCATGTAAGGTACTGGTCGCAGTATGAAGTACGATTGCTGTTATTGGGGGAACAACCGAAGCAGGAGTGGACAGCTGAGTTAAGCAGGCTGATCCGGGCAGAAATGCGTTTGGACGAGAGCTACAGAGCCCTCCGGTGGTATGTAGCCCAAGTGTGCCCGTGGACAGCGGATGACAGGCCCACGGAAGGCTTTGATTATAATGGCCTGGGATTGTTGTACTGGAGGCTGTCCGAGGACCCCGACTTTGGGAGTGATCTGGAGTGGCGTTTGGAGGAAATAATGGAGCACAGAGAGCAAAGATTGAACGTCTCGGAAGTGCTCTGGGCACAGGAAGATTTGGAGTTCCTGGCCGCTCAGGAATGGGAGCTTGAGATCGCCTACATACAGCTGCTAGACTCTGCTCAGCAGCAGGGTGGGGCTCCCTTTGCCTGGGACTATGAGGAAATACCAGCAGACAGCTCTGAAATCCTGGCTGAAGAGTCGGCGATGTGGCATAGTAACAGAGTGCTTTGCCCACCTGCCTATGCTATGGACACGGAGGTCTTATGGCGGATGCAGGAAGTGCTGACAACAGGGCAGAGCTCTGCTAACCTCTGCCCAGCACCGATGGCATCTTCTAGGTTCCACGGACAGGTGGTGAACCTCTATCCCCAGCCATCAGTTGTAGAGACTGGGGATTTAATAGACTTTTCTGCTGAGGAAAAACAACCTCATGAGCCTCCATCAGAAGAGCTGGTATTAGGGCCAAACTTCACTGAGCTCTGCCCAGCACCAACGGCAGTATCCGTGGAGTTACAAGGAACTTCTCCAGCTGAAGCGCAGGTCACCGGACAGAGGGTCCAAGACCTCTGCCCCACACCGGTGGCAGTTATGGAGGCTCAGGGTGAGAAGGTGGCAATCACTTCCCAGCAGCAGATACAGGGGGAGAAGGGAGAGGAGGTGTTTGTCGTCCCTCCCCAACAGTTGGCCAGGGTGGAGAAAGCGATCTTTCCTCCCCAGCAAAGATTTGTGCACCTGGGAGACAGTACCAGAGACATGTTGTCCCAGCAGCCAGATGAGGGAATGGAAAAGGAAGCCAACCTCCTGCCCCAATGGTTTGCCAGAGCGGAGGATGTGGAGTCCCCAGCAGAAGTGCTGGCAACAGGGCAGAGTGCTACCCACCTCTGTCCAGCACCAGCAACAACTGTGGAGTTCCAGGAAGCCGGGGCAGTCGGCCTCTCTCCCCAACAGTTAGCTGGAGGAGATGATGTAGGGAAGCTCCTACACCCACCTGAACTGCTGGCAACGGAACAGAGCGCTGCTGGCCTCTGCCCGCAACTAAAACAGGACAGATTTCCTGTAAAGGTGGATGGGAATGCAGTCTCCACCAGTATAACCCAGGGATGCTGGGCGGTCGGCCCAGATCCCCAACAGCAGGATGGAGTGAGCCCAGTCACCCTGTCTTCTCTCCAGCGGCTGAAAAGACTCCAGGGAGAAGGGCCAGTCCAGGCCTCTCCCCAGCGGCAGATATGTTCTATGAGAGAGGCAGAAGTTGGCTGGGTGAGTCGTGCTCTGTTTGGAACAATTTGTTTGGGGTACTGTGTGGGTACAGGCATTAGAGGACTGGAACCACTGACTAACTTCGGAGTCAACCCGTCTGGGGTCTCCTCCTGTGTTAGTCTCCTGCCGAAAGGGGAGAAATGTGACGGACCTAGCCGGGACACGGGCTGTTGGAGGGGACTGAGTGCGAGCCTGTTGCCTTACGATTATGGGCCCTGGCATTTGGGGGAACAGTGCTCTTTGAGCTGCAAGCCTGGGACCCCTGAGCTGGTGATACTTGGATTCAGGTCCATGCTGGCCCCCCAATACACATAGAATCTGTATGTGTATTTGGCATATTAGCAAGAGACGCTAATGTCATGACTCATGAACTCCAGCCACCTGTGTTATGTAATTGAGTATAGTCTGGCTTGTAGAAGTGTTTCACCTATTGTTGTGTGTGCTAATTAACCCTGCAATTGAATGAAGGAGCCCAGTGTTGATTAAGATAATTAGCTCATGCTAATTAGGTTAGGCTTGAGTCATCTGTCAACTGTATATAAGTGTGACATGTCAAATAAAGATTCATTCCTGATGTACCCTACACTGGTGTTGTCTGGTGACTGGGTAAGCTAAGGGGGTCTTGGATTGTGTGGTACCGGACAGAGGAAGCAGTTACGGCGGACATCTTGGGTACGAGGTCCGTCACAATCATGAAACCTGTTTCCTGATTGGTCAAAACGTCAGGCGATTCTTTAGGATGCCTAGCGCCGGGAGGAGGAGAGAGGAGACACCGCGGAAGCTGCTCCACGAGAGGACACCGGTCACCAGAGCAGTTTTCCCCGAGCCCACCACGCTCTCACCGCCTGCATCCAGGGTAAGGACAGCGGGTGGTGGTGGGGAGGGCTGTGTTAGTGCCGTGGGGGGGTTGTTTGACGCCCCCCCCCCCAAAGAAAACCACTGCTGCCACTGAGTCTGAGCAGATCTGGTGAAGAGATGGGGAGAATCTGGTAGAGAGGGACCACTTTGTAGATAGTTTGGTTTACCAAAAAGTGATATTACAGATTTTGATATCACCAGGTACCACCAGGCAGTTTCTTAAATAATTAGGGGATTCTGTTGGTGAGATCTAAACTGTTAGGCTGATGGGTCTTTACCCATGATACAGTCTTTAAAATGGGGCTCCACTATCCCTCTTGGATTTTTTTAATTGATAATACTGAATGTAGAATGCATCAGAAAGTGCTGGATGGCACAAGAAGGGTGTTGAACCTCCAAAACTGCCAGGTGACAAATAAATAAGACATGTAAAAAGGCAGGGGCTATTTTAGCCCCCCAGGCTCCACCACTAACTTAATACATTTGCATGGACCCTTTAGGCCTTACGTCAATAGGCGTTTGCCATTCAGACACACATGCATGCATTCGAAATGCAAATACAATGTTTGACAAGAAAAGGTAGTTCAAACCCACCTTGATAGAACTTGCTGTGTCCAAAGAAACACAACACAATGCAAAGCAAGTCGAATGCAGCCTCTGGACTGCCATGTGTACTGGTCAATTGGATTCTACTGAACTGTGTATGACTTGCATTGCAAGTGCATGTCAAATGCAGGAAAACAATGCACATTGACATCAGCCCTAAGGGTTGATGGAAAACGACGGTATGTAATATGAGGACCTACCTAATCTGTCTAATCTAATTTGTATCCAATCAGAAGGGCCCTTTGCACTACATAGTTGTTGGTAGATCTAGAGGAGATTGTACAATCAGATTGTAACGTGTGTTGTGATCTTTAAAGATTACCGTAATTTCAGGTATGGATATCTAAAAATAGTTATATAGTTAGGCCCCCTGGAAGCTGGACATCGCTGTAATAGGTAATATTACTACTACGGTAACCTCCTCTAGCTTCCTGGTGCTGTGCCGAGTGGTTGACGTGCTGCATTGTGAACACAGGAGGTTTCTTGCTTGGCACACTTTGCAATTTTTAAATGAATATAAAGCATTCTCTGATTGGATGAGGTGGAGAGTTGGAGTGATGACCTCATCCTATCAAAACTGATGTTCAGTAAGCAGCAGGGCAGCCACTCAGCATGGGACCTGCAGCAGACCACCAGCTAGCGGACTGGGCAAAGATGGAAGTGCCTGTGACCAGCGGGAGCAGTGACACCTCAGCGCTGGAGGGCTAATAGGTAAGACTGTCATAATGTTCTAATATGCTGTGCATACTAGCATATTATGGCATAATCATAGGTGTGCGCAGCCTATTGCAATAGAGTGTGCACCCCAAAGCTCTAACACACACGCCTTTCTTTGCAGCCTCAGTTGCATGGGACAGTGAATAAATAGGAAGCATTCTGTGCTTCGCTCGCCACGCTTCACTCGCCACGCTTCGGGCACGGCCTTGCTTCGCTCGCCACGCTTCGGGCAAGCGCAGTGCAGGGAGGACACTATCCAACGGGGGACAGAATTCGACACAACACCGGCAGCACTGCGGGGGGTGGGGGGGTGCAACACAGGAGGAAGCCCAGGCAGTAGGGGTAATCAGCACCACACATAGTGATTAGGCTGTGCCCCGACACACCTGGCACACCCCCTGTGCACGCTTATAGGAATAAACTACCTTTTAGTTTTATACAGCTTTATCATTAAAAAGCATATAATTATATTACTAGGCAAGTGACATTGTCGAGGTTGAAATGAAACATCTCCCAGGTATCCTCTGTCCAATGATCAGACTGCAACATCGTAACTTTGTTGCAAGTCACAGAAACCCACAAGACTGACAGCAAATAAATAAATAAATAAAGTGAACATTCTTGTCTGAGTACAGATCTGTTTATTCCATGTTTAAATTCACTGTTTGTTAACTGGCTCACTACCTCATGTCCCCACTTTCCTTTCTTTCCTCAAAACTGTACATATTAACTGCAGTCTTTCCTGCTATGTTTTACCCCTTAGGCTTAGTTTATATTTGTGGTTGGGGGAACAGTAAAAATAGGTGTCAGAGCCCTGTTTTTAATGCCCCTCAATTGCCCCCCATAGGCTGCAAAGGCAGCAAGATGGGGAGTACTTATGGCACAGAAGCCATGGGTTGCATCCTGGCATACCAAAATGATCATGTTAGGCAGGCGGTATCACTGCTGAATGCAACCCACTGAAGCGAATAGGCTACGCTGCAACCGTGAGCCAAATGCTAGGCTTGCAGGTGTAGCATAGTGTTCCTATAGAAAAAAAAAAAAAAAAACATTCAGCTGCCAAAAAACACAGCAATTGTGCCAACTAAACCCCTGTTTTTAATGCAAACTGTTAGGTTAATTCAGTTGGTAAACAGACTGGTTGGTGAGTTGAGCTGGGAGTTTTCTCTGGTTGTGTCTTGCATGTGTTGCCCTTCCATGTGCTCCTTGCTGTGAAGGCCAGTTATAGGTGGGGGCAAGGGCCATTTGTTTGTTACTGATGTAATATTGGTGAGGGGACGCACTGGACACCTTTGTTGCCATTGTGCTATGTGCTGGTTGTCCAGTCTGCCCCTGTGCCTTTAAGGAGGACTGGGCTACCTCCAGGCCCACCTTCCCTCTATCTATCCATTAGAATGCATGTGCTCCCACAGTGGAGACTCTCATACATTTACAAGGATTAGGACTGCAGGTAATACAGGGTGCCGTGAAGGGGCCCTGCAGCTTATGCATGCGTTTACAAATGTGTGCTAACTAAACCACTGTTTTTAACGCATACTGTTAGACAGGTTAATTCGGTTGGTAAGCAGACTGGTTGGTGAGTTGAGCTGGGAATTCTCTCTGGTTTTGTCTTGCATGCGTTGCCTTTCCAGGTGCTTCTTGCTGTGAAGGCCAGTTATAGATGGGGGCAGGGGCCATTTGTTTGTTACTGAGGTCTCAAGAACTGCACACAATAAATGAGGTCTAAGTAAAGGCCTATATAGAGGACTCAAGTTGATCACTCTTTTGATAACTAAAGATCAATTTAGAGAAATCAGGACCTCCTTCCTCCTACTGGTGATCCCTCTAGTGATAACTAAAGATCTATGTAGAGGAAACAGGTCCCCCGTTCTTCCTGCTGGCAATGCATCTAGTGATACAGATCTATAGAGTGGAATCAGGATTTTGTTCCTACTGCTGGTGATCCCTTTAGTGATAATTAAAGGTGTATATCAGGGCATCACGGCATCAGGACCTCCTTCATCTTCCTGGTGATCCCTCTATATATAGATCTATAAAGGGGAATCAGGGCCTCCTTTTTCCTGCTGATTATCCCTCTAGTGATAACTAAAGATTTGTATAGAGAAAGAATCAGGACCTCCTTCCTCCTACTGGTGGTCCCTCTATTGATAACTAAATATCTATAGAGAGGAATCAGGACCCCCCTTCCTCCTACTGGTGATCCCACTATTGATAACTAAATATCTATAGAGAGGAATCAGGACCCCCCTTCCTCCTACTGGTGATCCCTCTATTGATAACTAAATATCTATAGAGAGGAATCAGGACCCCCCTTCCTCCTACTGGTGATCCCTCTATTGATAACTAAATATCTATAGAGAGGAATCAGGACCCCCTTCCTCCTACTGGTGATCCCTCTATTGATAACTAAATATCTATAGAGAGGAATCAGGACCCCCCTTCCTCCTACTGGTGATCCCTCTATTGATAACTAAATATCTATAGAGAGGAATCAGGACCCCCCTTCCTCCTACTGGTGATCCCACTATTGATAAATAAATATCTATAGAGAGGAATCAGGACCCCCCCCCCCCCTTCCTCCTACTGGTGATCCCTCTATTGATAATGATAACTAAAGATCTATATAGAGGAATCAGGACTTTCCTCCTCCTGCTAGTGATCCCTCTATTGATAACTAAAAATCTATACAGAAGGTATCAGGACCCTTTTCCTCCTACTGGTGATCCCTCTATTGATAACTAAATATCTATAGAGAGGAATCAGTACCCCCCTTCCTCCTACTGGTGATCCCTCTATTGATAATGATAACTAAAGATCTATATAGAGGAATCAGGACTTTCCTCTTCCTGCTAGTGATCCCTCTATTGATAACTAAAGATCTAAATAGAGGAATCAGGACTTCCCTCCTCCTGCTGGTGATCCCTCTATTGATAACTAAAGATCTATACCGAAGGA